>CANTFL010000978.1:0-84330 GCA_947650285.1 Hyaloperonospora brassicae | reverse complement strand
CGGCAGAATGTTGGAAGTCCGTTTACACGGGCTTTGTCTTCGAGTTTTCCGAAGACTCTTACACGAATAATTGTATTCTTGTGTTTGTCGATCGTTTCAGCAAGATGGTGTATCTTGCTGCAGTCTCTGAATCGATCACGGCTCAAGGCTGTGCGCGTGTCTTCATCGACACGATATTACTATTTCATGAGTTACCCCGTGAACTCTTATCCGACCGTGACCCTCGGTTCACGGCGGAGTTTTGTCAATCCGTGTTCCGCACTTTGGGAACACGGTTGAAGATGTCAATATCTGACCACCCTGAAACAGATAGTCAGACAGAGCGTGCAAAACGTGTTCCCTAAGAGATTTTTCGAGGATGTGTCCACTCGTTCTCGAGTTGGAGTGAGTGCTTGCCAATGGTCAAATTCGCCATCAACAACTCCGAGCATGCGTCCACGGTGCATACACTCTTCTTCGTAAATGTGTTTGACTTTCCACGGTTGCCCTCCGTGTTACGGTGTGACACTTGGAGTAAGGAGGCGTTATGTCTCGCCCGAGCAAAAACCGTTTTCTCTCTCGCTCAACACGTGTCGACGCTAACGTCGTCAAGTTTGATGCCGATGTCGATCAGGTCGACATCGAAGAAGAAGATTATCTCAATAATAGCAATGACGCTATTATGGTATCAGATGAAGATGACGATGCTGATATTTTTAGAATCGTCAACGACTACTCAGGCGAGAATGATGACACCCTAGCTGATGAACAGAAAGAGGAAATGGTTCGTTTTGCAGTACGCACAAGGCGAACTGAGCACAACAACGCCGAGTCAGCAAAAAGATGTCCCCTGGATCGTGAAGGAGAGGTCCGTTTTGTGCAAGATTCTATTACTCACGCGGTGGACCGGCTGAAATGAGTTCTGACAAGAATTGAAAAGCAACTGTTCTTTCATTTATCGAGGGCGACTTGGTCCTACTATGTATGGTAAACCTACCTGGACATGTAGCAACTGACGTGGGCAGTAGTCAAGTACTGCCCAAGTATATCGGCTCCTCTCGTGTGCTACGCCAGTAAGGCACACATACACAATGTAGCTTCCACGTAGGATGCGCACGCATCCTACGTCTTACGTAACGCTTCTCCGCCCGTACTGTCAGTACGAACCCTCTTTCGACGACGAATATACCCCCCACGTTCAAGAACCTCCATTAGGTTCGTGTGCTCGCGCTCCAGGCGATTTTTCTGGACGCGTAACGTAAGGACCTCTTGACGCAGTTCAGAAATATTTCTGCGAGCTGTTCACAGCTCTTCGATGAAATAGTGGACATACCGCTCAATCTGAAGTTGAGCTAGGGCGAATTTATCACGATCCTTTGCCCGATCGGTCTCCTGATCTTTTTGGTGCTGCTGCAAGGAATCAGTCAGATAGTAGGGCTTGTCCCGCTCGTGCCTTAACTCCTCACGCGATCGATCGATTACGCGATTTATCTCGTACTAGTCGAGATGGTGAGCCAAACGACTTGGAGGAGGGTTTTGCTCCTCCTCCACATTCTTTGGTGGACTTACACAGTGGTCAACATCATCTTGCGGAGCGTATTTTTAATTCGTCGCGGCAATTTGTAATAAAGGACGAATTGCCTCTCCCAATGGCGGGGGAATCCATCCTCGTGGAGCAGCTGGGAGCCATGCTCCCATCTGATGATGGATGTGGCCGGTCTCGTCGAGCAGGATGATATGACACACCTTTTGGAGAAGGACCATCGTCGAAAAAGCGCCCGGCGCATTCGTAAACGAATTGTTAAGTTTCAATCACTTTGTACATCTTGGAAGAGATACGCGCCTTCTGGTAGGGTTGGATACGGAGGAAGGCACCCCTAGGTGCGCAAACAGAGTTGTCAATACAGCTCTGACATTTATCTCCCCACGGAAGGCAATTTAAACCCGCCTCTCGAGAATATAGGTGCAATCTAAACCGACCCCCGGAAATGGAATTCAGCTTAAACTTATTGCGATCTCCAGTAAGTTTTTCTAGTCAAGCGGCACGGCCAACATTATCGATGTTGTTATTGAAAGAATTTCACGCCTGAACCAACTAAAATATGTATGTTTGTAATTAACGTGGTATTATCGATGTCTGAAAAGACATCAATGTAAAACTCTTTCGCATTGGGGTAATCACACGCACTGGGATCAAGCCCATGGATCATTGGCGAGTCAAAGAAAGAGATTATACAACTCTTAGTGGTATAACCATACCACAGTCTCAACTCGCTCAAGGTAATAATCAATGGCTTAATTTCAGATGTACATCACAAATCGTTGCGATCCTGCTTCCTTCGTGGTGCCATCATAAAAGCTAGCACCACGATTGCCGCAATACCTAGTTTTGCTGCGAATATGGAAACGATGACCCTGCGAGAAGTCATCGATATTCTCATGAGAACTTACATTCTCAATTTAGCACTTGTCGCGTGCGAATACGAGCGCAATTGATTCTATGCCGACGACGATTTCACAGACCCGTCAAATAAACCGAACATCGCATGGCACAAGTCTTCATCAAGACTGCCGCGGGGCGCAGCAGTCGTAGAATCCGCAACCTTACGGTCGGGCTCTATGCACGACTTTGAGTCGGATGGGGGATCGGACTCGCACCACTTGTATCTCGGGATCTTAGTCCGTAAGACTACCTCCCACAGCCGAAGATGCGGGTGAAGTAGTATCACGTGGATAATTAAGAGCTCGTTCAAATACGGGAATTGCAGGCTAATTACAGGCAGCAGCAGTTGTTTTGACATCTGCTACTGAGTCTTGGACAGCCTGTTCTATGGCTGCACGGATGCTTTTAGTCGCTTTATTGACGGAATTGTTCGCGCAGCGCATGGACACACTCGTCACACACTGAAAGTCTGAATGCGTCGGACAGAACCAACAAGTCCTCCTTTTTTCACAGAGAGATTTAACGGTGGTCACTCTGTCACCAATCAATAGATTACTCACTGTAGTGACTGATAGTCCAAGGGGGAAGGATGTAACGGGCTGAGCCCGTTACACAAAATTGATATTTTCGTATTAATTTTGTACATTATCGTTACAGAAAATATTCAATTGACATTACTCACAAGGAGTAAGGTTATAGGAATATTACCTCCGAGGGTATAATTTCTTTGATGGGTTGCTCCACCTGATGGTTGATGTTCACGGAACACCAACCAGATTAATTACCAATCGCTGCTGGACGTGCGCAATGGGTGGTGAGCAAGAAACCCACATAGGATATTGTAGTTCAATAGAGTTAGCAAAAGACAAAAGATGGTTTGTTAAGAAACATAACGATATTACCGACATTTATACTTTTTCCCTTAGACAAAATTCTCGAGTTCTGCCTACTTTGCTGCGCTTTCTCATGCCACGTGTACGTGACGTCGGGTGCACACAACCTTGTCTCAAATTGACACAAAGCGTGCTTCGTTACAAAGCCATTGCACAAGCGTATTGACAGAAGGTGCAGAGTGCACGTTTATAAATTTGCAAGGAGGTCGGGAACAGTGGGGCACACGTACGACTCGTCATATTACGTCGCTTGGCAATAACGTTGCCGTGGCGACCACTACTACATATATTAGGTGACACTAGTATTCGGACATCAGAGAGCCGTCGCGCAAAGTCTTGTATCGAGATGATCAGGTTCCCAAAATTTAGCGCAAGGCCCTATATTACGCGGTGCTCGGCATAAGAGGGATACGTCTAGTAGTTAAAATTATTTCCGATGAAGGTCGTATTCACCTTTACAGCACCTTGAACTGAGAAAGCCTGCACATAGACAGAATCCCCAGCGTCCATAGCGTTCTTCGCTCGTCTATCCTTCAGTTGTGGAAAGCGCAACAATGATGTCGTTAGCGGCAGACTTGATATCATTAGCTACGTATCCTGCCGCTCGAAATAGCCGCAACAAGCGTGTCTTGCGTTTAGGGTGTCGCTTTCGATGTTGCAAAGGCACTAAAATGTAGAGAGATATCACAGGTCCTAGACAGAAGAAAGCTTTATGTGCTCAGTGAGCAAAGCAGCTATTTACAAGATCCCGACTCAATGAGTCAACGAGATTACATCTCCAGGTCCTTGTTCAAGAGACCTTATCGATTCAGTGAATCGACTCCACAATGTGCTAACGAGTCTATGGCTTATGCAGACTTGACTTTCTAATAATTAAAGACGCCTTTAGAAGACACGTGTCTCAGATAGATCCAAAGAGGAACTAAACCTTATTTGTTGATATCTTACAGAACACCTCAGCCTAAACGTGCTTAATCTATACACTATTATTTTAATTAATACATCTCATAGATATAATATTTAATGGATGAAACACATCATCCCTTAACAAATTATACGGTGTTCTGTTGTCTCTTATATGGCAGCGAAGTGCGTACAGGATGTAGATATCAGAGTGGGATTGATTGATCAATATCATATACATGTAAGCATAAGCAACGTGCTTCTAGCACGAAAAGGAATTTTCTAACGGAAAACCCCGTTAATCGCCATGACTCGTGCCGATAAATCAATCTTCAACCATCAGTCAGTAGTTCGTACAATACTTAAAGTCACACGTCACTCCCAGTCTCTATTGTCGAGTCCAGGAAGTTAGATAAATAACGTGACCTTCCTTTTCCAATAATGAGAAATTGCTCATACTTTCCGAAATTCACTCTCTAGTCTTCATGCGGCTCGATGTCTAATCCTTATCTGTACACTTGTCACACCTACTCATTGTCCTTAATTGTTTAATTTCTGAGGTCCAAGATCTTTGGCGAAGATGCCTGCAACGCTAACTTCGGTCGAGACATACCGCATCGTGAAAAGCTTCTTTTCGACCATTTATGCAATGTTGTTGCTATTCTTTGCGTATTGAATTGCTTCATTGTAGTCACTGGCAGTAAAGCAGATTGTTAGCGTGCTTTAGTTGGCCTTTCGCAGTTCAAAAGGATTTTGTTCCAAGTTCAACTCTGCAAATATTTCGAGATCCCACATAATTTGCTTGACGCACAGGCTGGTAGGACTGTGATACGACTCGCACATGTTATTTGTTACTGCCTTTATGTCTTGATCTTTTCCGAAAGCTCCATCCGTTTCGTTTAAGAAAAAAACATTTACTAATCGTGAGGTGTCTGGATAATTTGCGTGGTTAGCGTAATTGTAGACAAGCACTTTCATGTCATATCATAATATAGCTTCGTATTTACGATAGTACAAGCTAAATGTACTTGTTCAGTTATAGGGGTGATTCTTTGGGGTAGTGGTGCAGTAGGCTATTCCTTAACATGATAACTGCCGGTTTAATCCCATCAATGTGCACAAAAATCCTTGAGAGTGAAAATCGCAGTACGATTACCACATAATCTGAAAATCTGCTATTAACTCTCAGTTAATGTCGTTGAAATATATTAGATATAGATTTAAGTTTGCGTACCCTAATATACAAACGAAAGTAACCAATTTTGTGTCGGTATATGACCGAAGTACTCGCCTTGCTCTCGAATAAGTACGCACTCACATATTCTGCCATTACCTTAATACCTCTTAGCCTGACGCTTCATCGCGTTGACCTTTTTTTGGGTCCTTTTGAAGCGATGTTTGCATTCGGCGGTTGTCGGAAACACACCATTCTTTTGCGTACATTAGTTCAAGATGACGCATACGCACTTTGGAGTACTGGTCTTGTCAGGTGAGTTTTCGCTGCTCCTTGTACCGTCATCCGCGAGTTGTGCGATAAATCTTCTTCTTCATTCAGGTCTAACTCGTCACTACTCGACGATGTCGCCCAATGATAATGCGTGCCATTGTAGGCCGCTCGTTCCCTGTATCGCAGTAATCCATCTATGTATATCTGCTTGCACTTTTTGTTCTTAACTACTACGCACACCTTTTATAGCCACGTATTCCGCTGGAAGAGTTACAAACATAATTTTTACATCAGTACATCGCTTTTCCTTGAATAATTCAAACAAGAAATGCTTGCTCACTCTTAAATCTTCACTAAATCGAACATGTCGAGCTTTCATGATGTCACCGGTCCTAAAACTCAGCAATCTGTATCCAGTCGTACCCAGGGAGAATACTAGAAGCAGTCCTGGACCTGACTTGAGGCTTACCTGCGTAATTTTATCACTCTTGGCAAATGCACTAATTAAAAAGATGCACATACCTTCATTCTACTGACATCCGGTACAGCTCCTTCAACTTCTCTGATGATGTTATTCCATTTAGTGCTCATGTTGCAGTAATGTCATTTATGTCTACAATATAGCGAAGCACTTCTGGTCACATGTTCGTTGTAAGATCAGCGGCATTCATCGCTGCTCGCATCTTGTTTACTAAAACACCATTAAAATAATCAATTAGTGCATTCTCTTCTGGCACATAAGCATGCGAGGGTATAAGTCGGATGCCTTTGCTACAAGTATGATTTGAGCTTAGCATTTACGCAGTTTCCTCCTTCATCACTTGTAAATCGGTGAATTCGATGTTCTTTCGACAAAAGCTCTGTCATGATCTGGATGATGTTCCCTTTGATTCCGACGTCATCTTGATGGAGTGACACCGCTAAAATCGGGACCTGAATTAAAATAAGCTTCAAGTATCGAACTGCTGTTATTTTAATAAACATATACCCATATTACAGCCATCTGACATGAGACGTTCGTAGTTTATCGTAATACGCGTTTCGGTTGCACTGAACTTGTACAAAATTCGTTTGCGCTTGGCCAACATGCAGCTTTGATAGGAGGATTATATAGTATGAAAAAATTGTTTGCTATATTTATACGTAAAACAATGTTGCGGATCTCATCCCTGGCGTTTATTTCTAATTTTGTGTTGGTACCAACCGACGTGCAACTCATACACCATCACCCACCATACTGACGCTATCACAAACTTCAATCGATTTATTTCCTTGGATACGACTGTGTGTGCGCGCCTGACTTCATGGTTTGCTTAAACCACTAAAAACCATGGCATCGCCCCCCCGAGTCTCAGATTCTTTACTTTTATCTCAATCTCGATAAGGAGATGTACTAAGGTACCGATACCAGTGTCCATGGTGAAGAATGGAAGATGTTCAGATCAATTGTATCTGAGACAAAGCCTCATACGGCACCCAATTCGTTCGCCAAGCGTGTTTAAGCCAACGCATCGGTTTCGAGCATCATTCAAGAAATGTTGGAGTACATACTCACCAACTCGCTTGATAAGCATCAAGAGTTTATCCTTCAGCAGAAGATAATAGTTTGCGCTGATCTCTAGGCCGATAGAGTACTCAAAATCCATTGCAGATATGTATTTACAAGACCTGACGTAGATGAAAGACTCTGTTAAGCTGTGAGCCGTAGTCGGTTAACATGGACCATAAGCCTATAGGCGACCTCACGCGCGGACATTGCCTTTCGCCAGGCACTTAAAATAGGTATATGAGCCTAAATTAACTACGCTAGGTTAATATATAGCGCACCTTCAGAGCATAGCTCGTGGTGTCCCAATTTGACAGATTCAGGGCGTGCCCATACTGTTTTCGCTCAAAACTGACCGAAGAGGAATAAACACTAAATTCGCTGGGTGTATCAAAAACGACACCTCAGCAGTATGACGGATCTAAGAGCACGTACCGATGTGACATATATTCTTCTTGAACGAAAACTTCGGCACGAATAACCCAAGCTCCAGTCCGATTACCAGTTGCGTAATTGCTAACGCCATGATTTGTCTATGGCGGTAGCCGCGACTTCCGGCCATGTAATTCGGATTATCCCGCTTCCTCCCACCACAATTGATGAAAAGCGTTCTCGGTCTTAGGAGTAAAATTGTAGCTATGATTAAGTTTATACGGCGAATGGAAAATACTCCCGAAGAAGTACAATAAACTCCTATGAGTTTCCGACTCCGGAGCCCACTCCACTTTACCAAATTGTGGTATTGACCCTTTCGACGACGTCGTTTTAGGAGTTTTACCACATGCAACTGATGGTTCAATTGCTGATCAAGCAGCTTCGGTGTTGTACGGTGTAACAAATCGGGAGAACGAGAAGCTAATTCCCGAATTAGATTTTTTCCGCGAGACCTTAGATAAGACCTGGAGTGCGATCGACGCGGCGCAAGCTCGTCTTCATACCGTATGGTTGGGCTTAACAGTTTCGAAGGCTCAGCTTGACAACTTGTTTTAGATACAGCGAGCTATGGCTGGGTTTAGTGCATCGACGCAAGCGTCATATAGTTCACGAGGGACGGGTCCCGATGCGGCTTTGGATAGCCATCCTAGAACACAAGGTGTGTGCGCAGTTTGCACCAAAGGTTTAGCGTATACGCAAGTACCTTATTAGAGACGACTGTGAAGGGTACAATAAAACGCGGACGCAAATTTTTTTAAATGACAGCGGACACTACATGTATATGTATTTTCTGCATTGAGCGATACTTGGTGTCCGACCCCATTACTTTGTAACAAATAGCGGCACTAGCATCAACTTTTTTCTGTATTTCT
Organism: Hyaloperonospora brassicae; assembly: GCA_947650285.1. Classification (NCBI taxonomy): domain Eukaryota; phylum Oomycota; class Peronosporomycetes; order Peronosporales; family Peronosporaceae; genus Hyaloperonospora; species Hyaloperonospora brassicae. The sequence goes on along the minus strand of CANTFL010000978.1, from coordinate 75,812 downwards.
TGGCTATCAGCCAGTGCATCACGCACATGCCTTGTGACAATCAATCGCGTTGTGAGATACTTGCTTACCTGTTTATAAAAATTGGCAGGGCTGATTTCAGCAAGCAGATCGACAACCGCTCCTCAACCAAGGCCTAATCTACGTATTAAAAGTGTTAACGGAACACGAGGTTGTGTGAGTCTGATTATATTAAAAGGATTGAAACCTGTAGAGGTATCAACAGCGGTTTCTCAACACACATATAACGACAGGGAAAAGCGAATCTAACGTTTCAACATATCAGCGCAAACATTGCGTAATATATCATCTATCACGCAATTCACTTACTCAGTTTGATTATTGGTCTGCAGCTGACCCGTTAGGACATGTCCGATCATGTACCTAGCATCTCAAAGGCGAACTATCAAAGTCTTCAGTGAAGCGGGGATCTTTATTAGAGATGATTGTCACAGGCGAACCGTAGCGACGAAATACTCGGTCTATTCACAGCGTAGCTGTACCTTCAACCTTAAAAATATACGGCACAGTTGGCAAGTTAGTTATCTATCTCAGCACATCAACATATACCACAATTCCACTGTTAACTTTCGTATCATTCGATTGGACAAACACAAAGTTCATTCGTGTGTATTTCCTACACCCGGAGGGTATAAATAAATTGGCTGTGGTGCAGACGAATGAGATGAGGTTTCGGCTTAATGACACGCTTAGCACGTACGCACATACTTTCTTACCCATTTGTATAGTACTAAACACCATTCATGTTTGCTCACAGAGCTACAGGGTTTCTTAACTAAATGATCGCTTAACGCAGTATCATCCACCTTACAGAGGATACAATACTGTATTAATCATCGTGTGGAACTAGGATACGAGGATGATCTTCACCATCCGTGAAGTGTCACAACATGCCTTGATTGGTGCAATATATGTGTATCCTCGCACGTAGTCATGCCGACAAATGTATGTCTGGGTCTTAAAAACGTTTCGTACCCAAGAGCACATAGAAGAGCTACAAAGTGATTTTTACGGGCATAGTCCAAGCAAATCCAGCCATATATGGATAGCGACAGAGTCTTAACATGGGCATACTCATATATGCAGGCCGGCTCGATAAGGCATCGGCCAACAAATTTTGATTGTTTGGCTTAAAAATTACCTTGAAGGAGTATTCGGCAAGGAGCGAACGCCAACGAGTCAATCTATGACTAAGATGAAACGACTGAGTTGAAGTTCATAATATCGCATGAGCGGTACAAATCACAAAGGTTTATAGCCGGGTAGATAGACTCTGGATATATTAAGATTTTGATTAATTGCAAATTGCTACTTGTCATGAACATCATAGTTAGTTTCTCCGGCTTTGAACAGGCGAGACTCAAAAGCGACAACACACTCATGAATAACAATTTTACCTTGCAAAAAATCACGGCCAGTGGCGTAATACATTGTTTACAGTACACGGAAGGGCCGCTCGGGATCCGGCATATGGAATACAGGGGCCTGAAATAGGCTTGTCTCACCGCTTTAATAGCAGCATTATATGTACGAGTCTAAAACATTTCATCTCATTGTTTTAAAGTTCGGATAACGGCTGAGTCATATCTGCGTCATTTGCAGTATGTGTGCAAGTAGTTAGAGAGGCCAACCGACTTTCGCAATCAATATTGATTCTAAGGAATTCGTTAGTCAAGTATGGCTTTGACCTTTAGCGGGTTCTGCACGTTAGCCTCGCTTCCAAATGAAGGATCCAAAATTCGGATTCTTTCAGCGTCAAAAAGGTATATAGTCTCTTTCGCATACATCATATTTGTGCGCATGCACTCAAGCAATAATCATAAATTATCAATATTGTTGTATGCGTTCGACTGACAATTTGATGCACGATAATGGAAAAAAACAGGCCACCAAAGTACGTCAGTGCATAGACTCGATGAGGTCTGAGCGATCGCATAACGAGACTTTTGAACGTGATTGTGTCATTGGAAAGCCCTTAAGAAATTACAAGCCACGCATAATGCATACCGTTTGGGGTGATAACCGCAGTTGGTGGGAAATCTCTAGCTCGCATGAGAAATTGGTAGTAACTATCGACAATTAGAGAGCACTGGACCTGTTATATCCAGCCTTGGCATTACAAATCAAATTCTTTCAATAAAAATTGTCTGGGCCGGTATGGTGGCTGAGTTTAGCATATTATAAGCGTGAAAAATGCGCCACTTATTTTTCGGAATTTTGACACAAAATGTGGGCGTAGAATGAATAGACTTACTCTCACGAACCATCCCTGTCGCGTGCTTGGCACAAAGAAGTCTTTAACTTCGTCACACTGCTCTTTTGGCAAAGGCCACTGCCGTGCTAAAGCAGTATTCAGTTACAGGAACCAGGTCAATTTCATTACGTGCAACTAAATCAGGAGGCATACGGACGGCGGATTATTACAACCCACGTCCTGGAATCGTTTAATTAAAATATAGAAAAGGTCCATGGTATTTTAAAAATTCGAAGAATCCACTACGGGAACGATCGCCCTCTTTGTGTCCTTGAGGATAGACTCATCCAAGAGCGATGACGACTTTATCTTATCCTTGTGCATAGGACCACTAGGTATGATAAGTCGCCCGCCTCGCAAGCTTAAATATACTCACCATCTGACATTTCTTTAAGCTTGATACGGGGCTTTCAGAGATGTAAAATTTTAATGCTAACACTGCTAATTATGTGAATATTCATTTCATTGTCACGTGGATATATCTAATTATTAATAGTTTCACTATGTTGCGACAAGGACGATTATTGTCTCAAACTGGCGGTATGACGTTTGATTCGTTTGTTGACTAGACTTTAGGCATTATAGAGATAGGAACAAAAAAGGCACCTGGTTTAATACAAACAGAATGCGCTCCATCCGAGATTTGATGTATAGACCGGCAACAAGTCAGATATTTGTTAACACGAGAACTTCACTCGTTGGATTTTACGTGCCGCTTTAAGAACATTATTTGAGCTCTGATCGAGATGTTTTGGCCCTAGTCCATTCAAGCTTGCATCATTTGGCTATCCACTACTACCATGATAATTTCTTTACGGAATAAGGGGCGCGCCGCCGTCAATCGATGAGTCTAGCTCGGGACTTACGTCATAGACACCCTGGTTCAAGTAACTCCCTACTAGTCTACAGCACACTAGTAAATCCAGGCAGCGGCACGCGCCAATAGCGCGTTTGTTTTTTAATATAATAGAGCGAATAGTTTTTTAAACCTCCTCTAGAAACCGTGCGCGTTGGTCCAAAGGTATTAGATCTTTATTGGATCCGTAGCGCATGGCGTTCATGCCACGCCGTTTCTAAAATGAGAACATATCTCTTGTCGAAGTCAATTCCTAAGCACCATTCCATGCCATCAAAGTCCAAGAGCTTTACGCCTAGATTTATGACAATCGTTAGCGACATGATACACGTCTTGCAGGCGAAAGGTTGTAGGCTCACTTTCTTGATCGTTCAGCGATTCATTATACGGCTAATTCGATTCCAGGAAAATATGACGAGCATAATTAATTGATGCTCCAAATGCGATTAGAATCGTCCAAGCTTTAGCAAATTTGCTTACTGTATATTAAACTACAAGCAATTCCTTACTAGCAAAACGCTTCTTTCATTGATACAGAGCTATAAGGAGCTGAGCCCTTTTTACCTCTCTGAGGTACTACAGAACCCAGATCATCCTCAGTAATCCACCACGCACCTACTGCGATACGTTTCCCATGGCTTACCAGAGGTATGGGCTTTGACCAGGATTTGGCACATATGGGCCTGGCGCTGCTTGCGCAATTTACACCCGGGACGTAAATGACTAGTGCTTTCGAAGGTTTGGCATCGAATGCTAATGCGATCAAGTTAAGCGACTTGAAGCCCATGTTCTTCATCATTATCAGCACTATCATTGATGGGATCCATAGATTCAGGTCGTGAAGACGCTAAACTGCCCACGTAGCTTGATCTAGTAGAGCTCGGGTTTTACCAATTTCACCCATCTCATTAATTAGAATTTTAATCCGCGTTATGCGCTATTTTGACCGTCCCTATCAAGGTGGTGAAGTGGCAAGGAAGACTTCATTTATGGAAGGTCTAGGACAAAGCCCTTCCATACACTGGTACATAAATACATATGGGAGAGTATCACTTTGCTTAGCAGCAAGGAGGTTCTTAAACTCTCGGACGTCGTCCGACAGCTTAATATTGCCCTGATGGATAAAAACAAGCTTGATCGCACACAATATGCCTAGTCAGGCGTTTCAAATTCGCGAATACGAAAAAGCTTGTAGCTTTTGTATGTGTAGAATGCTTTAGCGATGGACACACTGCACGAAGGTATATACTTCCTCGCTCTAGCAGCGTTAAGCGTCACCGTGACCATCTGATACGCAGATCGTGTCATGACCGAAATATTCAATCATTACTTCGCGGATGAAGAAGATGGGGCTTCCCTCGTCTTCCTTGGATTTAGGCTCAATGTCTGCCTGACTGGCCGAGGCTTACCACCGTCGTCTCGTATTGCACAAACAAATCGCGCGTTCAACGCATCCGGGACTTAAAACAAAGCGATCTACATAATGTGGGACCACAGCCGTGATCGACTTATCGACCGAAATTTCATAGGGGTTCAAGAGAGTGGAGTGGAATATTTTATCTTCACAGCGAAACCGACTTTACACAATTAAGCGTAGGTTTAATTTAGGAGGTACTAAGTGGAGCGAAGCCATCGCATCATCTATACAGAAGAAAGCTTTATGTGCTCAGTGAGCAAAGCAGCTATTTACAAGATCCCGACTCAATGAGTCAACGAGATTACATCTCCAGGTCCTTGTTCAAGAGACCTTATCGATTCAGTGAATCGACTCCACAATGTGCTAACGAGTCTGTGACTTATGCAGACTTGACTTTCTAATAATTAAAGACGCCTTTAGAAGACACGTGTCTCAGATAGATCCAAAGAGGAACTAAACCTTATTTGTTGATATCTTACAGAACACCTCAGTCTAAACGTGCCTAATCTATACACTATTATTTTAATTAATACATCTCATAGATATAATATTTAATGGATGACACACATCATCCCTTAACAAATTATACGGTATCTAGTATCAGAATTAATAAGACTTCAAACCTCGTTTAAAGCTCATATAGCGTCGGTTACCAACCGATGTGTACCTTGATGCAAATTCGTTATTTCGAACGAAATAAAATGATTACTATCCGCTTTTCTTTGCTTTTGCAGGACAGTGTATGAAATATATGTACCTTGCAACATTGTTTGACAAAGTCGGTTTGATTTTTTGCAGGTGGGATGCCATCGCCGACTTTCAGTCCCAAAGTGTACAATTCTCTCGAGAGCATTATGAGCATCAACATAAACAGAAGTCTTACTGATCCTAGACGCGGCAATATTACATTCCGACATCGACAATTCTCTTTTCATTCCGCATCTGACGTTTATATCGAAAAAGATCAGCAATGCACCGAAACCAGTGAGGCTCCAGTCATGAAAATAGTGCACTTATGTCGAGTACGCAATCTATAGCCCCGGATTAAGTTTTCGTTATATTAGCGATGGAAATTTGCAGAGAAGGGCGAAGTAAAACGATCCATAAGTACCTCTGCATCGCCATAGATTGGGTTCGCCATATCACGCGTGAGCAAGAGGAAGAAAATACCACTATAACTATTCGTTAAGACCATTGTGTCGCCAAGCTAATTCTGACCCCTCGCGAATTCAGCTCCGCTCGAGTCAAATGCCTGGCCCAGTCTACTATCGTCCACGACATATCCTTGAGTGTGATGTGTAATATCCACCTATGTTTTAGATCTGCTAATGTGGTCACTTCAGCACCCATCTCGGTGGTAAAATTTGATGATGACAATAAATTTGTCCTCATAGTCGGCCTCGGCTATCGATGTAAAAGAAATGTCACTTCGGCAGACCTACTTGACCACACCTTAACGGTCATGTCGCGCTGCTGAAATACCCCTAATTTAATATGGATCTAGTATAGAGCCGATCTACATTAAATGTGATTGTCTCCGGTCCAATCAAGTATGATGTAAGATAAACTGGACTCATGAGAGTTCCATAAAAGATCACCTATTAATGAAGATCATATAATACCAGTAGCTGTACACTGTTCAGCTTCTATCACCGCCATAGTCGTCGTTTTTTCATTCGAACATACGGCACCGCTAGCCCGCTGTACTGAATCGGTAGTTCAACACTGATAAGTAATATGAAGTCAGACCTTTTGTCATCACAAATGCCTCATAAAATGTGTCTAATTGATCTGTGAATTAGGAAAAACATCGGGAGGAGGTTAACAGTGCCGCGAGAAGGAGTTTATTTTTTAGCATCGAAATGGTACTGGCATGTAAATCTTGCTTTTCACAGGGTAAAACTCCTCTCGAGATAGTACAAGCTGTCTCCATAAGAAACGTATAAACTTCTTCCAGTTATCAATACCGCATCATGCTGTTCCAACAAAACACCTAGATTTCTGCAAGAGTATCTAGCTGACTGCAGAGTGAGGCCACAAGATATCAGAAATTAACTTTTTCCACAAGGCACAGGCCAATGAACATTATATTCGCCCGCAATGTCCCGAGACCTAACACGCTAGCTCAATCATCGAGAAGATTTACATTTGGCGTTCCCGAAATCCGATAGAGCAGGTTTACAGCAGTGTCGTCAGCTTAAATCGAAATTATAAACCCAGTATGTCGCTCCTTGCTGTGAGATGTACTCGCAAATACCTTCCTCTTATGAAGCCTGGTGTACACGTTTGGGGGATATAATCATAAGAGACTGTTTAAGGGTGTTTTTTTTCAAGGGTTGCCGTTTACTGCACGTCGACGTGAGCAAACCTTTTCTGAAAGAAACGGGCTGGTCGTGTTGCGTTGTAATTATACCCTCACATATACTTAGCAAAGCAAACATACAAGCCATTCTAGCGTCATAAATAGATATGGGACGTTGCAACGTGTCGTGTGCTGGGAATATACTAAAAACCGAACAAAAACTCCATGCAGATTACTGTAATAAGTGTCTGTTTTGCGTACCGCCGCGACGATCATACGAGCAGCGTGAATCGATCGATTTGAGCGTAACCACCGTCTGCTTCTGGAACGGGTTGCACCAGCATCGACCACACCGGAACGATAGGATCATCTTATATAAATTGTAGTCGATTTTGGGTTACGCGACTCGGCGATGATTCATAGGCAAGGCGAAAATATTATTTTTTCATACACTGAATGGTCGATATAACGAAACGGCGCTGGTAACACGATCCGCTTTAAGTAATTGTTTTACAATGCACTAAAACAGGCGCCAGCGCCTTTGCGTAATATCTGTACAATAGATGTTGATATCATCACGCGCAGCGGCCTTATACATTTGACCCTCTACAAAGACGCACTCAAATAGTCTTTATAAATGATTGGCGTCACGATTTAGCTATCAAACTATCTGGAATAAAGGATTTAGCAATAAATGCGGCAGTATATTCGGGACAAGCATTATATTGAGTCATGATACGCTCCTACCCGCTGTCCACTTTATCTGCCAATTCCGATTTCGTGTCGACCCGAATTTTGCTTTTCCACTCAGAAAAAGTTTATATCGTCGGGATCTTTTGTCGATAATCGGTTGTAGATAAGCAGAGCTATTTTGCATGCAGGATTTTTGTGCTAGATAATCAATCGCTCGATCTTTTAGCTCTGGCATAATCTTTGACACCCCCAAAAACTACGCCAAAGGTCTGCTGTAATACCAGCGTGGATAGACTGGTCGCATCTCCCTTGAGCCTCCTCTGGTAATGTATCTTCTGTACGTTCCACAATAGAACCTGATGGATATGATTATGCAGGCAGCTCAGTCGATGACTATATCGCCTTGTCAAGCCTTGTCGCGCGGTTTTGGTAGTCGCTAAAGGACTTTACAAAGCCAGATCATCCAGTAATTCCACTAATCGTCTATCATCCAATTCTTTTATAAGTTTGACGTTGATACAGAAACTGTTTTGTCCGCTTAAAGCTGTGCCAGATCAATGACCGCTAAATCGCTGTACGGTATCGCGTGTGTGCATCCTGGCATCGAATTAAACCTCCTCGGCTTACGTAGGCGCACAACATGACGTGGTCCTTATATCCTGATCCATATTGTATTGTTATAATTAATGAAACACGTCACGACAGATAAATGTCTCTAACGCTATCAGAATGTAGAGAGCTCAAAGATCACCTATCAAGTCGTGACGTAGCCAATCCACCGTCTGGCAAATTAAGAAAAAACTGTGCTCCGCCGCATAGAAATATTACACAGCTTTGATTTCTTCTACTAGCTATATTTTAATCTTCAAGATCTTTGCTAAGATGCGCCTGACCGCGAAAATTATTCAGCTTTCCAGAATAAGGCCTGCATGAAATTGAGAAGAAAGATCGGTTGGTTTGCCGCACTTAGGTGCAGCTGAGTTCCCCTTCTTAGAAGAAGGGGTATGAGCATCTCAGGAGATGAAAAAGAAGCCTCTCGTAAACGACTCTCTCTAATTATTATAACAAGGGGTACAAACGTTAGCAACAAAAAAGTTAAAGCACAGAATAAAAATCTGAATAGACGTTCAATGCGGTGTCCTATGGCCCTCGGCCCATAGATCGACAAAAGTATTAAATAATTAGTAGGAAAACAATTAGCCTCTTCTCTACGAATGTGCTCTGATGCAAACCACATCGAGCGTTTGGGCTTTTCACAAATTCTTAGGTGGAGTTGTTAAGTTTTCACAGACATATTGACACATAAAGAGTGACCAGCATTTACTGTAAAAGGACCAAGTATATAGCATCCCCAGCTTCACGCTGACGATAGATTAACTCTCGTTGCGCAGTTCCCCGGCTTCAAAAGACTCCCGCGACTATCTACTAAGGAGGCCGACGCTGTTTGACGAGACTAATGGGACATTTAAAAATATTTTTTACGGCTGCGTCGGAGATTGTATGCATTTGTAAGTTTAGTTGGAGAAATCTCAGCCTCGTCGACCAAACTGATTCGCTCTGTGGGTAAAGAATGAGAGGGTCGTTTAATATAGCCTCTAACAGAGCCGAGCCGCACTTAACACATGGTTTTCAGGACCTATGACCCACTATGACGATAAAGACAACTGCCGGGAGCCAATTAGGATGTTTAAAATCATACCGAAGACAGCCGCGCGCACCCCGTTGAAAAAGGTGTAATACCACATTCTTAATCTTTGGCATCACCACATTTTTATCATGCAAAACGAATGCGAGCTTTAGTAGTAATACACGCATGATATGAGGGACCTAAATGTTCCAAGCTAGAAAGCAGTTTGACGACATTTGCACACAGCAGATCAGGATATGATTCGTCTTAATGTTGCCATCGTTAAATGTTGTTGATCGATCGTCATGAATATTGATCAAACGTTTATTTGTCGTCGTGAACAACTCGTAAAAAGGCCTCGAAGACTATCATAAGCATGTGTTGTATGCTGACGGATCCCATACAGTTTAGCTTCATTGTCGATATAATTAACGAACTCGCGCAGGATTACTCCTGGTATCAAGTCGGAGTAAGTTACCAGGTACTGAACTTCACAATCGCGAGCCAATAATAAAATCTCAAACGAGTTAATTTACGCGATATGGCCTTTTAAACCAACTGTATTGTAGCCGGTAGTGCAGATTCTACTTTGTGCTCGCTGAACTACCTCCACTTTGCAGAAATGTTTGCTAAAATTGGTTTCGTGCTCTCCAGAATTGCTACAGCCGCTAACAAAGCAGATACCGTGTCTAGAACCTTGCAAGCTCTTATTTTAAGTAAGTAATGACCGTGATTTCCTAGAGTGCAGAAGTGGTCTTTCGGGGATAAATACGATACTTGTGTACACGGATTCTCCTGCCTATCGATTGAACGTGTTGTCGTAATTTAATTACTTTCGTTTTAGTCTGATATTAATTATTATGAGGACTATAGCAATTCTTTGATTGTCGTATCTAGCCCCTCTAGGTATAAATAGCGACGCAGAAAAAGAATCTTTATTTCTCCCGGTCTCATCATCCAGGCACATTGTGTTCCTAAATTTATTTTTACTTGCCGCCACATAATCTCCGATATTCCTAGTGCGGGGCCCGTCCAAAAATAATAGGCACGACGGTGTCATATCGGATGGAGTCGGATAGTAAGTCATAGCAACAATGAGCATTTTCTGACATGTTGCCGCAGTCGACATCTTTCCAAAGCCCCGTTGGCGGCTACATAGGAAGCCAACAAGTGTAGAATTGTATCTAGACTCCGCTAAGTGTTTAATTTGCCAGCTCAGCAGTCATATTGATTGGAGGGGTCGCAGATCTCAGAATTTTGACCATGCTGACTGGCCACTATTTGTGTAATCATTGCCAATGGGCATCTTATTAATTTAAGGATTTAATTCGGATCGTTGCACCGCAATTACACGGATCGTCGCCGCACCTGCGGAGCGGTATTCTTTATCCATTCTCATCAATTCCCTTCTGACGTCTTCGAGTGAAAAGATATTGCATAACCAAGTTTTAATTAATGATTTCCACTTCAACTGCCTGAGCATAAGCTTATTATTTAATAAGCTTTCTTGGTGTCAGCAGCTTCCTTTTCTCAACGGCTGTCAACTAATGTTTCCTCAACCGCTCTATATGCGTCTAAAACTTGCGATAAAAATAATGCAATCGCCACCTCTTTTAATGAGCTCGAAGAAATAAATAACACATGCTTCCATTGTTGATGTTACCGCGGCGACCTAGTGAATAACATATAGCAGATAATCTAATTTACAAACCGCCTCCGTGTGCGGTTAATTGAATTGCAAGAAGCGGAGATTGGCGACTTAAATTGGGTCGAGGCCGTTTTCCCTTTGGTTTAAAATGTGGCATTATACGGTTTAAATTTTGTTATAAACGTGCTAGATATGTATCTCTTAGCATCAAATGGAGATTCGGTTCAGGCGAATGTGAGAACTTTTAGCATTGTTCGACTGACAATGTCGCGGCGGCGTTTAGATAGGTCCCTACGTTGGATATAATAAATATATTGTAGGAATTGTAGCTCGCTATTTTATTTGTCGCACTAGATTCAAACCACCTCTTTGTAGACGGACCACTGGTGTGAGGAGCACCTAAACACGCAACCGGTCCACCATCAGGAGGAGACGCGAAAGTCTTAATCCGATATCCTGTTTCGGGTGTGTGCCTGCGAAACAATAATTCGAGGAAAACCTTGTATTAACCCGCCTTGAACTCTTCCTTTTTCGACGTCAGAGTAATCGCCCATATAGATTTATGCAACGGCCGACGTGCAACGTCTAATTACTTAAAAGTCAAACTACTGATAAGCTGAACAAAAAATTGGCATATCGACGAATTAGTGGTGGTTATAAACGTATAATATGCCTTGCTCCAACCTCGCTTGGCACTCGAGTACTAAGACGAGTAGCAAATCAAATCCAGGGACGCGTATAAAAGTGCTGGAAATGGTAAGACAGTTTTTTTTGGAGGTTCACATGTGCCAGAATAACTACATAAATAAAAAATGGACTCTGATTTTGATATCGTTACTAAAAATTTAATACCATGATAATAGGAGCCGTGTAATAGCATACGAGATCACAGATGTTACTGTACAGGACACAATGGACCCCTAAAAATTTTGAACTGTGCGAGCCGCCACTGAAATATGAATCGTCCTGAATCAATAGCGCAAAAAATTTCTACCGACTGCCGTATCATGTATTGAAGACCTACTATTATCATCGCGCTCCATTGCATCAAAAACACAAGCGATGTAGACTAATCCCGCAAAATACAAAAAGAATTCATCCCGTCTCGTATAGGATGACTGATTCAAAATAACGGTTTTCATTTGTATCATATTGGTGACAAAAAGCTTCCGCTTAAAACACCACAACAGATTCCCGGCTGAAGAAATCATTTTGTCGCTCAATTTTTTTTATTCAAGTTTCGAGGATCGAATTTTTCTCAGCGATGTTCTAAGACATAAGCTCCACATTTGGATGTGAATTCACAATTAACTTCTCCTTAAGGTACAATATAAAATCCAAGCATCATAACCCGCGTAGATCGCGATGCGTGAAGACCGAAATCCTGGGAGTGACGGGGCATGAACCCCCCCCTTCTGCAACGCGCTCAAAATCATCCGCTTCGGAATAAAACTTAATCGCAGATATTTTTATAACTCGTCCATCACGCCAAATAGTGACCTATACCGCTTTGCAATATGAAAGAGCAGATGACCCCAAAGCACCTTATTCGGGTTGATTCGGTGTAACGGCACAACCACTGGACATGAATTACTGCCTTGATGTTAAGTTCTCCAAAGGCTGTGGGTGGAAGATTCTTCGGAGCGATTGACGCAATTTTTGGCGAGCACGAGCTAGCTAATTCTTTGGTGTCAAAACGAAAATTTAAGCCATAATAAGTCATTAGACTTCGGCGAAGACAGGTCGGCGGATACTCAGAGGTTATTTTTTTGTCGGAGCAATGATGTTCGCCTCTGTCTAAAGCCGCGTCGAGAGTTTTCCAGTATACGTCTTACATTTTAGGCCAGGATGTCAGTTCCAAACTTCTACCAAACTACTTCGAGATTCTCGGGTTAAACATAACCTTACCCGGTATTTCCCCCGCTCCTCGTGTATACTCGGTATATATTCCTGCACGTGCGCGCGTGTCTCCCTGCTAGTGGGGTATTAGGGATGTGCATGTCTCTGTCGTCGGCAGTGCGTGAAACTTGTAAGTATCTTTACGGATGTCAAGATGTATCGTCTGCACACGAGGAAGCATATTTGGTAATTTACCTTGTTAGATTGTGATGACAATACACTTAAAAGACGCACACCTAAAAGAAAAAGAAGAAGCTTGTCCTTGGTTTCGTGGTCTACACCTGCACCTGCCTGGCTTACATTATACACAGTCGGTTAAAACACATCGTCGGCGTCTCACGGAGCAGCATCATGGCCAAAGAATCTGAGTCATATAATTGTTTGGCATTCTAATTTAAACGTGACTACATACAATGCACCATATCAGAATGTAAAGCCTATTGTATACAAGAATTTGTCTGGCTTGCTAACTTTGGCTGCAAGCACCCCACAGAAACATCCATACTGTCAGATCGGTACGTGAGCTGCTTTAAACAACGTTTCGCATGAAAGGTCCGTATCTTAAAGCCAAGCGACCTTACTTGGTAAAGATGTCTTAAGTGGTGGTATACGCAAAATCAAGATAATCCCTTTCGTGGACGCAACTATTAGGCCAACCATTTCGGTATTGCCGATTCATTGTTTTAGTATATTACTTGGTCAATACGGTTTCTCAATCCTAAGCGCGACAATATTACTACATCGCCAAAGATATTCTTTCAAATTAGCTATCCTGCTGGATTGAGGCAATATACTTTTCAGATAGGCTGCTTCATATCGACCAGCTATTAATTAAAGCCATGCCTGATATCAGATGCTTCCGTACCTCATACTCTATTGATCTCGTACCAAAAGTGTAAGCCGTCAATTTACGCTATATTGTTGGTCACAAGACACATTACACGTATCGGAGCTACAGCAGATCCTTGCCGTAGGAAGTCATACATGTAATGATCCACCTGATTGAAGTAGAAGTAAGGTTTTACCATCTCAACGAACGATGACGCTTAGAGTCACGAACTGCAGATAAACGACTCATTACGTCATCTACTTTCATAAAAACGAATGTGAGAGTCGATTATGTTCGTAAAACCATGCATTTAGACCTAAACATTCACCAAGCTCAAAAGCAACTATATCAAGAATCAACAACACTGGTTGCTGACAAGTATACCTTAAATAGGTAATCGAAGCTAATGGATGGAAAGTCGATGCTTTTACGGCGTAAAATCACTTCGAAGCCTTCAAGCGTACATTTTATTTCTTACTGGTAAAAAACTTGATAAGCATCACTCTGTGTGTATGTCGAGGTGTCCTTTTCGTGTAAAAGTACGTAGTTTACATATATATAATACAGCACAAAGTTCACTTGCGTATATGCTGTGAATGTTCTACGAAAGTGTACACATATTACACCCCGCCCATACCTACTTTGTCGATTTAAACGACCAACAAGCGTCTCATATCCTCCAAGTAGGTAGGAAATAAAATACAGGATGACCTCACGGTTGCGTTTACATCAACAGTTAGATAATTACACCTGGCGACGAGTCGCAGGCTTTTAAGAGTATTCATAGAAGGAAATGATGGACAATGAAGACTACCTCGATCACCAAATTTCGTTCCGAAACAAGATGCAGCAGATTCGCTGGCAGAGCTGGGTAAATTGCACGACGTTGAGCTGAGAACTGATACAAAAGGCTTCGATGATCAACTGTGACATGTTGTATCGCCAGCATATACATTTAAATTAGTTAACGGCCTAGTAATATTGAATGCCTGCAAGATGGACATCGTATATATATATATATAATCATCTTTATCACTTTGTTTCGACATTTCGCAGACCGACAAGAGGCAAGATGATCCATAGTATTCTAGGCAAACAAATCGAACAAAACATCTGCACGCTAAGCTCTACGCGAGCGACTTCTGACATCACAGCGTGAGCTGAAGGATCAAAATTGCTAAACTTACTGATCATGCACGTTGTGGACTATCATAGTCCATGGAACCAGTTTCCTACATTGCATACGAGAGAGAAACGGACATAAAGATTATTTACGCTTCTTTCATTGACCTCACCGTTTTCGGAGATTGCACAATATGTAGTCTCTCAGATCTTGCGGCAAATTAGACTATTTCTGTATCTTGAATTACAATCACTATTAATTTGTCAATCCGGAGGCCAAAAGTTGATGGAGCTCGGTAGCGATATGTCAAACTCGAGGAGTTTAACTTACGAATAAGAGCAAAATAGTGATTCCAATCTATCATCATTGGTTCCAGTCAAGGTATGATGATGTGGATTAATCGACACGATCACTCATTAGTGAGAGGCGCCTTCTGTCGCAAGACATCGCTAACACGGCTTTTGATTACGTCAAGTGAGAATTCAACCTTTTTACAACGTATTCTACCGTAACCCAAAGCTCTAAGATTTAGGGAACTAACGCAAATTTTCTGAGTATACAGTATTCGCCATTACGAAGACATAGTTTCAGGCGCTTGATCACATGACACAGACTTTTCATTTACTCATCGAATCAATAGGCTGAGGGAGAGGCATTTTTAAGATTTCTATGCTGATCTTCTTCAAAGTATTATCGATTTGACGCACGATTTTGAACGTGGATGCGAGACAGTGAATCAATTAAGTGGTTCGAAAACCGTATTGAAGCCCTAGCGCAGCTTAAAAATTATAAAGGTTTATCTGGATATCAAAACTATAATGTATATTTTTCAGACACTTATATCAGCGAGAGAGCATTTGCATTCACAATTTTCATTCTGATATTATGATAATAACCCAAAGTAAGCACTACATGTGTGCGCAGCTTTCCGATATATGAAGCGTGTATCTTGGCCATCCCTTAGTCATGACCGTTAATTATTCGTAAAAGCGCGGACGCATTTTTATTAAAAATACAGTCCGCACTACTTGGGTATTTAGGTTTTTATCATTCATGTATACTTGGTATTTTACCTCATCCAATTTAGGAATACCTCGGCCTTAGCATAATATCGAAATCTCCCAAATAATTTTCATGATGCAATAGAGTCTCCGTAATTTATATTTTTATATCGAAGAAACACCCTCAATTAATAATGATTTAAGTCCCAAATTGGGCCCAGGCCAAGTTAAATAAATTATCCTTTATTTTGATATCGAAGCCAAAGATTTTTCGCCATACGTATATTATAAACTACTGCCGAGGGACCCCTTCAAAAGTATACAGCCTTTCTTTCTTAAGGGTTTTTTGCTGAATTTTTTCCGCTTCATCCTGCATCTTATGATCATCCCTGATAACTGGTTTTATTAATCGTCATTGGCGCATTACTATTGTCTAGTCGTGCGTTTCTAATTAAATCATAAGTAATATAAAGAGCCTACCCTTATCTTAAGTGGAAGGCGCCACTGCCTGGCAGGATAGTGCTGGTGAGCCCCGGCAGACCAGAACTTGAAGGCCCTATCATTTTACTGCAGTCACCGGATATCGAACCGGTTACCTCTCGCTTACTGCTGCCACACCGAACCGCTTCATCTGCAAGCTCATGTGCGAGATTTATATCGAAACGCTATTATGACAACATGTAGCACCTTTCGATTCAATTCTACCCCCCTAAGTCTGCTATTCAATAATTTTTGTATTTGATTATTATTTTGTGGTTCCAGCTATAGTAATCAAGAGAGACTTTACTATAAAAGTGCATCACGCACATACCATAGGATTATTAATCGCGATTAGAGACTATGATGTCTAATTTGGTAAATAATACAGCTGATATCAGCAAGCCGAGCGTTCATCTCTCCCCATTAGTGTAGAACCAGTCAGCGGAAGCACTACCGGATTGCGAGGATAATAACGGCCGCTCACATAGATCTGAGTGGAGCTGTTAAATACGTACGCGGAATTGTAAAACGCAACTAAAACTTTAGGTCTGTAGACATTTAGGAATATACTGCGTATGGTATCAATAATGAGGCAATTGATTACTTTATGTAGTATCATTCTGCGCGTGTCATACCAAAGACAAGCCAAATTAGGTGCCTAGCACCTCGAATATAGATAAATAATAGTTTATAGTGAACCCGGGACCTTTGTTAATGACAAGTTCTTTCAGATGAGCCGCGTAACCGAATTTATCCAATGATATTCAGAATATATGTACCTTCGTCGTCGATTGGATCGGCACTGCCGCTGACTAGGCTATCATCATCAAGCGTTTAACAAAATGGCACAATACCCGTTTCTACATCCAAATATGGTTTATTATGCCATACACGGCTCCAAACAAAAATACTTTTAACACCTCGTTACCACAGGTGAACTAGCGAGTAATGAAGTCGCATATTTCGAAGGTATCTCGTTTTGACACGTTTAACCCGTACGCATATATGCGCTCACTCATTAATTGAGCTTTGGTCAACAAATCGCTGTCTTAATTGAAACTCAGCTCTTTGCACTGCCGAGGGGGAAATCAGTGCAGCGATATGTTTTTCTTCGATTAAAAGATAAAGTGTTATCGCATATAATCTAAAATTAGCATATTCAACATTCGTGCAGTAGCACTACATGTTTTGGCCGATGTAATGACAAACGAGCCTTGCAAGTAGAGATGTCGATAACTGAATGCTTGAAATTTTATACTGCACGCTTTTAAGCGTACGTAGCAGAGCTCCACAAAATTAATCGTGGACACATTACACAATAATCCGTTACGAACGACGGCATAATGAATTTATGATCAAGATAAAAGTACGGCATGTTCGACAATTTTTTGGCCGATGTATTTTTTTGACTAGAAGAATAATTTAGCGCAAAATTACATGAAAGGCTAACTCAAAAAAGACAACAAGCAATTATGTAAGCGAGATAAGGCAACTGTGTCGCAATGAACGAATTCATATCGATCGTATCGATCACAAAAAGATTGTAGGTAAGTAAATGAACTTTTAATATTTAATCTTTACTTCGTCATTGCATGTATCGCTTTTTCAGAAGCTAGATAGATCGTGTAGAATCTCAATGAACTAGATCAAATTAAAAAGAGCGATATGCATGTCATTGTCTGCTTAAACCTGAGTGTAGTCTTCATATAATGCAGAAGCGTCACAGACGACACAAAGGCCGCACTAGATGCATCAATGAGAAGACCGTGACCTGATATAGACTTTGAATTACGGGTTACCCGTCATCATTTGTTGTGTCATATACAGTATTCCAATTCCAAAATAATATGTGCATGAAGGTAAAAAGTCGTGGCTGTGTATACCCCCGGTGATTGTGCACGTATTTGGCAAGTACAATGAGCCGCGCAAACACTATTGACACCTTAAAATGGATAGTCGAAATTAACAATTTACCTTAGCGATATTCGCTGTAATGCTTCAATTTTTCTGACGCAACCCATATATTTAATCTCTATAGCAGTTGAAATACATTTTTTGCATTGGAGTGTAACGTTTATTTGCGCAAGTTCTTAATCATATATCAATAAAAAACTTTACAATTGTCCACATTGATAAGACCATTTTTAACCTAACTATGGAAAAAAACAATATGCACATATGCTTTGTCATAGCCTCGATAAGGTCTCAACAAATTCGTTACGAGAAGGTGACGAATAATCGCGATGTATGATACCCGTGAGCCATCCTGAGACACTTTCAATACATACTCTCGGAGTACTAAGCGCTTTCAGCGTAACATTTCTAGCTCGCATGACCTATTGTTATCAATTATCTACTTAATTAAAAGCGCTGAGCTTATCACATTAACACAAATATTTTTCAAGCATTAGCTCGCTAGAAATTGGCATTTGTGACGAAGTGAGGTAATGTTTAGATAAAAATAAGCATACAAATGCGCTTTTTTCTTCGGCTGTCTGACACATACCGTAGGCATGTAATGAGGAGACTCGATCTCCTGTTACATTCCTGCCGCGAACTTGTCACTAAAAACGTGGTAGATGACGTCGCATTCTCCTTTTGTCAAACTCACTGCCGTGAAGCTCATAGTACGTCCAAAAATATTAAGAGATATAGAATGACTTACAACTCAATTAGGAGGTAAGATAAACGGTGGGTCATGACACACCGTACCTAATAGTCCCAAACCAGGGATAATAAATATTGAAAGGTTCATTAAGGGTGGCAAACCCAAACGTGCATCAGAAAAGTCCAACTGCGCTTCCTTCAAGATACGGCTCGTTTTTGAGTGTAAATATGATCAGCTCAAGATCAGATCAAAGGACTAAAATATTGTGAATCTTACCTTCGTAAGCCTTAATATCCTCTACCGATGACAACTCTTCCAAAATTAATATTCTAAAATCATTACAGCCAAAACGCTAATTATTCATTATATTGCTAATAAGATTTTAACAGTTACGTGTAGTGTAACAATATCATCGCTCTGTGGTAGTAAAGGCGCTTTACGTCTCGCAGCTTCCACCTTGGCAAAAAGATTAGCTTTATAATTAACAACAACAAATTGAATGGCCTTTATGATGGATTAGCTCACGACGTTGTCACTAATATCATCTTTGTTATGCAAGAAGCTATACGTTAAACGACATATGGTCCACCGATTCTTAGCACATATTTCAAATTCGACCTATACAATACTTACTTATTCACTTGCATGTAGTGAATATTAACCTAAATAATGCGTCATAATATCAACTAGGTTCTTACTAATGTGGTGGAGTGTTGATCACTCTTTTAATTAGTCGATCCCAACCCTATACTGACATTCTGGCAACCGACTTACGGACGCGGTACTCCGATTCCGTTTTTTCGGTAGCCTTTCTCACCTTGTCCACCCGTCGGTGGGGCGGATTGCACTCCCCCAGGTGGACTCGTGTCAATGGAAAACTTGACCGTGGTTGAGATGGGTCAAGGTTCGATCTCGGTGCGGAAATATTCACACCGCGATTGAGGTTGACGTGATCTCGTATAACTTTCACGGGAGCACTTTTATACTTATAGGGTGGTCTATCTGAGTCACCCTTATCTGTATTCGATCTCCTTGTCCAAAATGTAGTCCTTATTTCTCGAGCCTTCTGACCACTTGAGTCGTCTCGCGATATTGAGTCCTCAACCACAAAGGGTTTCCTGCTTCCGATCGCAGTCGTGGAGGTTAATAGTCCTTAAATATACCTGTCCAAACAATCCAGGGATATCACTTATCAGGTGTAACGTAGTCTGTTACGTCGGGTGGCCAAACAATCCAGGGATATCACTTGGGCAGGTGTAGCGTAGTCTGTTACGTCGGGTGGCCAAACAATCCAGGGATATCACTTGTGCAGGTGTAGCGTATTCTGTTACGTCGGGTGAACAAACACTCCAGCCCGAAAGAGACGACGCGTGTCCTTCAAAGCAAATTGAACTGTGTTTAACGTTTACCAACCAAACCCAACAACCATATCTCTATCCCTATATCTTAGACATCGCATGCCACATGTCGTTCTCTCCAGAAGGTAGCGGCCTTCTACTACTTGCGTGGTACACACCTGACATACTTGTACGATCGCAGTCGCCTTTCTTGTCACCGATCGTGTGGTGTAAGCCACACTAGCTTGATCGCGATCACACACCTGATCACGATCTCGATCGCCTCCCTGATTGAGATCGCCTTGCTGATCCCGTATCACATGGTGTGGCACACACTCTTCTGACCGTGATCGCTTGTCGTGGTCCACAACAGCCTGATCACGATCACATACCTGATCGCCTCTTTGGTAGCGGTTATGTCCTTAATAGACTGATCATTAACGTAATTGTCCCCTTGACAGAAACCCTATCAACATGACTCGTACCCTTCTCCCGTCATACTTTAATCTGATATTGAAGGTCCTATCCTGTCTGATCTGATATCCATTTCTGTCTAACTGTCCAGTGAACGCAATCCGACCCGTTGTGAGGCCGGCATTGCCAACCGTCTGCCAATTCGCATGTATTTCAGCGCGATCCTTTCTCGTATTCCAAATTCAACTTGTCCATGCATCACACTAGAGTCATTAGTGTTTATACATTTCCTCATTCACTAAAATCAATGCAATCATTATGGGGAGACTCGACAATTTCAGTAGATGTGGTTATCTATCTTTCGAGGAGTCGATATCAACTCTCCACTGGCTTCTGGACGACCGACTAACGGAGAGGGTACTCCTATTGCATGTTGTATGCTTCGCTCACGTTGAGCACCTGTCGGTGAAGTGGGTTGTACTCTTCCAGGTGGACTCGAGTCGATTCCAAGCTTAACCGTGGTTGGGATTGGTGCTGTCGCGTGGAAACCTTTACACGATAGCGGGTGACTTTGTAAGGTGCTCGATGTGAGTCACCTTGATCTCTACGAGATTTCCTTGTACAATTTAGATACTTATTTTTGCGAGCCGTCTGACCACTTGAGCCGTCTCACGATCTTGCACTCTTTCCCTTTACATGTTTGCTGAGTCCGATCGCAGTTGGGGTTTATGTTTAGAGACATTGATCCCTGTCCAAACAATCCAGGGATATAAACCGATTAAATTGTGCAACTTTCTTGACATCGGGTGACCAACGATCCAACCCGGAATGGAAAGCGACACGTTTACTTCAAAGCAAATTCAACTATGTTTAATGATAACCAGTCAAATCCAGTAAAAATAACACATTGCTAGGCCTATCAGTCATACGACTGTCGAATCCACGCGTCCTCCTCCCAAAAGGTCGCCCCCTTACCTATATAGTTTACATCAAGTTTATTCTCTCTGGAACCTTAGTATGACCCACACCCGCTTTGTATAAAACGGATCGAGATCGAGTGATCTGATCGAGGTCGAGCGAGCGGATCGAGTTTATGAGATCGGATCGAGGTCAAGAGGTTGGATTGAGGTCGAGAGTCACCCATTCTAGCCATTATACCTACAATCATAATCCTCCTCGGCTTTACCTGACTCCTAAAATCTTTTAGCTATCCCGAATTACGCGAAGGTTGGATCTCGTGATCATTATTCCACACAGATTTAACGAGTATTTTAAGGTGTCTGCCTCAAAGATGATCAAATTACGAGAAGCCTGTGCTCATTAAATTCTTTAAATGTATAAAGATGGATGGAACATTGGATGTTGCATGGCGAGATAGAGTTCGCCACATTGCCCGTAACAATGATCCCAATCTGTACTTAACTTCTGGGGGAGATCGCGATCTGTTTCCAATTCCCGTGTGCGATCTGCAACTCTACCTATTCTCTGTGGGAGATCAGGATCGTGAAGGCGATAGTCGCTGGGAGAAAGAGACAACCGCATTCATGATTCTGAACCAGAAGATAGCGACTACAACTATTCTATAGCACTTTGATCCAAATCGATCGCCGGTGATTGTGGTTTATGCCAGGAAGTGGGCCGTGTCAGCTGGATTGCTGCAGAAACATGAGGGAGTATACTTACCGGTCATCTTTTAAGCGTACGCTAAATTTTAACGAAGTTAAAAAGGCTTGGTGGAGAAAGAAGTAATAGCATTGTTAAGGGTGCTGGACATATGCTATACCATGCTGGTCTCTCGCGAGATCACCGTGCTACGCATTGTACAACCTTAGCCTGGTTGCTCCAATCTTCCGTTTCCTACGAGAGATAAGGACGATGGGATGCATTGTCATCAACTATATACTGAAGATTCGTCGATGCGAGAAGGTTGAAGATTAGATAATGGGTACTCTGGTGGCGAGTATAAATTCTAGGCGCGAAGTGAATGAGATGTTGATCGCAATTGCGCTAAGGTGACACCTACGACAAATCATTATTATGCCTCCACCTACGGTCGAGAAGGAGAAGAATATCTGGGAGGCTAGGTTTCACGGTTTGCTAGAGTGAAGAGGAAAGGCGTAGAATGAAGCGCGATAGTATGGCGATTGCCAGGATTGAAGATTGTGGCTGCCGCGACTGAGTTTGTCCCTGGTCTAACCGTCAACGAGACAGAGTGTATAGGACTACTTCTATGTTTTTATATGTTGACTGATTAGACCAGAATACGAGTGATCATATGCGACCTTTCGAGTTTAGTGATCATACAGATGCGTGAAGATCGATTGCAAGACGCCGGGCGTACAATACGGATACATCAAGCAATAGAAGAACTCCGATCATGGGTCCAGGCATTCTTTTATACATGTGAAACGAGATTGGAACGCGACCGCAAACGAATCGAAAAGTGAAGCTCTGCAAAAATGGAATGATTGGTTAGTGCTGGATGACCAAGATCGGCAAAATCTAGTGTCTCTGAATCAGCTGAACGCGTTACTAATACCCTGCAAGGCGATCAGGTGGTTCGGGTAGCTGCGATTACCCGAGCTGCCCAACGACGACGTCATTCTCCACAAAATGTCCAAATATAGATCGTACAACAGAAACGAATCGAGCGCATCACAGAAGCGCAAGATGAAGAGAGTTGGATCTTTAAATTTAAGATCTATCTAATTAGAGACGTACCCACTAATACATTAGCGGATGCGAAAATATGTGCCTTGATCGTGTCAGACTATAAAGTTGATCAGGAAGGTTTTATACCCATTTGTCTCATATTAGCGACAAAGTCAAAAGATCGCGCAGCGCTGGTTCGGTTAATGATCATGGAATTATTGCAGCAAGGTTTAAATCACTATCATGCCAGCTTGGAGAGCAGCCACCAGGGTATAGGTCTTACTTATCAGCATGTGGCGCAAAGTATCACTGGAGAGGTATGTATCGAAGTGCGCTACGGTATGTGGGATAGTGTGGATATTGTGCAATAGGTGAAGGACGCCCATGCGATCGTAGTGGATCACCAGGTATCATACCAGCAACGTACCCTTTTTAGATTCTGGCGATGTATCATATTCCCATCTTGCCGCGATCGTTCAAAGTTTACACGGAGCTGCTAATCTAGACCGACCTATTCTCTTGATATGTGGTTGCAAAGGTATTTGCGATCGTGTACGCTGTCTCGAACAGCGCAAGCGATCATAAAAAAATATGAAGATTGTGTGTTCAGAAGCTTTGGCGCAAGTGAAGCAATTCGTCACGATCGAAAGCCAGGTTTTATGTCGGATTTTATTCGTGCGTGTGATCAGATCGTGGGACAGAAATCAGGAGCTACTATAGCTTATAGATCACATTTAAACGGCATAGCGGAACGCATGGTACAAACGTTGACCAGAGCGACCAAGATGTATGTGGCGGATGATGATCAGCGATGTTAAGATGAATATGCCGAACGATTGACATTCGCGATCAACACTGCACATGGTAGGGTCCACAGGGACACCTCATTTTATATTATCCACAGTCGGGACACCCGACCAATGTTGGAAGCTACATGACCTCTGAGAAGTACCGCATCGCGATATCGAGATCCACGAAGATGGCGGTATGGCATACAACGCCAATACCAACGAGCGAGAGCGGTGGTACACAATCGACTGAAGAGAGTAATTCAAGATTGCTCCGATCAGCATAATTATGATCACAACGTACTAGATATGTGTAGTGTATCGCAGGTCCGGCTGTTTTTAGATCGCGTGAAGGAGGGGTGCACTCGCAAGTTGGCGTTAATATGACACGGAACGTTACGGGTGATCGAAAAGCGCGGGGATCACGCTAAGAGTTTTAAAACAGTAGGTACTCCCTAGAAAGCCTTCTTAGTGGTGCATGTGTAGAAGCTGAAACTCGTTAAAATATTTCCGAATCTATCGATAAAACGACTGCGAGTGAACGAAGTGAACAGAGCAAATTTTGACAGAGCTCTATTACCAGGGGACAGATGGGTAGGCGATCTGGTAGAAGAAGGGCCTGAAGGGGAGATAATAACGGAAGTGCTATCAGGACGACGGACACGTTATAGAAGTGCGAATAGAAAGTTTGAAGTCTAATGGAAAGGATATGGCGATCCGCCGTGGGTGGACGAAGCTGCCTTTGAGTGTGGAGCATTGATACAGGAATGAGACCGTGGTCGTGTACAGAAGAATCGGTTTGAAGTGACTTAGTCGCACGAAGAGAAAAATGCGGGTTAGTGCTGATTATACCATTGAATTGAGGGGAAAAGGAGGTAGCTTGCATTGTAGGGTGTAAGGATTACAAACAGGGAGGCTGTATGAGCAGGTGGTAAGGCGGTATATGTTGTGAGTATGACCTTCAAATTTTTAAAGCCCCGATCGTATGGATTAAATTTGGACAAAATCTAAATTACTGGTGATATGGATCTGTAAAGCTTTAATCGCAGGCAATCGGGGTCTTACAATAATTTGATCGACAATCGATAAAGAACATTTAGAAAAGAAGACAATTTCAACACGACAAATAAAGATGAATAGAAAGGAAAAATTAATTTTAAACGAAGAAATTGTCAAATTAAGGACGATCACGAAGCGATTTTTTTGCCGGAGATGCGGTCGATTCGATGATTCCAGGATTTATTGCGATCGCTGACCTATAATGGCTACGCCACGTCTCGGCTGAATCAGCCAGAGACGAGCCAGTGATCAATTTCGGGATCTTGTTGTTTTGTATCCCAGCCCAGGGGTACCACAAACGTATTTTTGAGGGGGCCGGAAAATGCTAAAAAAAGGAATTCTACATAAAGTTCAAGTCGCAATGCCCTTTAATATTCCTTGAAGGATAAATCGGAGAACTGTCGTTCATCGCGGCCCTGGTAGCGATCGGCAATACCGAGGCGCTTGGCAAAATGTAGTTTACTCCGGATCCGCCTGGTGTGGCCGACTAGAAATGGGGAGAACATGGGTCGATTTCCACAACGCCTGTCAATGACGATTATCAAATTTGGTATACAATTCCACCAACTCCTTTAACCACTAGGTAGCTTTGAAAGAGACCGGCTCGATCGGTACATCAAGAAGTTTCCAACGTTCTTGGCAGTAGAGCGAAGTGATCTGCACCGAATAAATAAACTGGAGATCCCCGCGATCGGCCCGAAAGGCGAAGAATTCAGAACCTTGTACACTGAAAACGGAAAATACTTTGGCTTAAAAAATTGATGGAGCATGAGATCCACTTCCAGCTCAGCGACACTGGTGTAGCTGACGCGAGGCGCTGACCAGGGATTCACTTGAAAAGACGATCGGGAAACGCGGAATCTGTACCCATAAATCGACTGATCGCGCGATATACGAATGGCTGGCAATGCGGCATATTGGAAGGGAGCCAGCAGAATGTTCACATCTGCGCGATAATAACTGGACATACTGAGACTCCCCAACGAGTCGCTTGATGGATCGCTTAGGAATTCGACCTTGGACACCTTTGACTTCTTAAAAGCAAATTGAAGGAGCAGGGGAAGGGGATCCCGAGCGAGAGCTAATTTTATCTATGAAGATCGTGGATGAAGGAGAGGTGATTCCGGTTGGCGTATCAGCGGACGACGCGCGTCGACGAGAACCATTTCGTGACCCCGAACGCGCTGCGCAAGTAGCATCCTACTAGGACCTGGACGAAGCTCCCATTACCGAGGATGTATAGGACCAATTATCCGGATTTTTTCTCTGATTCTCCTGGGTCCTTGTAACGTCTTTGCGGGAGGAATATGGAGTATTGGGCGCAGATAGGCGATTAGATAAGCCTTTTAGGCTTTCCATAGATGAAAGCCTGAAGGGAATGACCGAGATGATTGGTCCGATTTCTAGGTTTATCCGGCCGCTGGACTTTGCCGAGCGCAATAACTCGGTCGATCGCTCCAGAGAAGGCGATCGCGCTTGAGATGCCTTCGGAGCGGATGCAGTGGATAGGAAATGCTCAACGGTTCTCACTGGCTTATCCGATCGGTCGAGTTCGTTTGGAGACATTGACTAAGACTATCGAGTGGGCAGAGCGGATCGGGTGTGCGGGTCTCATTGCGGAAAAAGGTTGACTTTGCCGACGTTGTACGCGGCTTTGGCTTGCACAATTGCAGGATCTTGACCTGCGGCTTGAGTTGAACCGTCTGCGGCATTTTGGTCAATCGCGTGTACAAAGATGTTTGCGTAAATTTGAAAGTCGTTTAATAAGTGGATAGATAGCGTCGAGATCTTCGCCGGGACCATGGAGAAGAGGTATTCGGAGAGGACAAGGCTCCTGAGGCTCTAGAACTCTTGGGTTATAGAATATATCGGGTGTCTTTCCGGCGACGTTTGTTGTCCAAAGCCACTAGAGGTGAAGCTACAGTAGTTGGGAGAGTCAAAAGCTAGCTGAGCCAAATGATCCCCAAGCTCGCGGCAGGCGACAGCGAGGTCATAATCAGCTACAGCGAGATCGCGATCGGCTTCCCGGTCTTGTAAAAAAAGTCAAAGACGCGTAATTCTAGTGTGGCGATCTGCGATCACTCTTCGCAGCCAATTTAGTTCGCGGTTTCGATCGGAAATCTCTGCACGGTGTCGATCGCGTAACGCGGGAATAGACGCAATCTATCTCTTATTATTGTCGATATTATGCTGCTTACGAACGATATCATCCTTAAACTTCTTCTATTCGGCGTCCTGGAGATATCGATTTGACTCAAATAGCGACATCCGGGAACTCAACTTCTGACGGAAAAGACAATTCTACGCTGGTATTAGTTCTCAAGAGAATATCGAACATTGGCCATGTCACGTTAAACCTTCTATGAAACGGCAGGGTGGATTCAGACAAGGTTGTCTCCAGACGCTCGATCTTCTCTTCCAAGTCGTGGGTTCTCGCCAGCCGATCCTACTTCTTACCCAGGGCCACGTAGCAGTCGTCGCCGCGCTTACGGGCGTACTAGAAAGAGGGAAACAGACGATTAAAGCGCTGCTTAACATATTCGCGCAACTTGATCCCGACTTCACGCAAAGTGTCTAGCTTCTGCTCTTGTCGATCGCCGCGGAGTTTCTCTTCGATCAACGCCTCCTTAAGGGAGCCATAACACTCAGCAATATCCTCGTACCACTCCAAATGATCGTATAGAGCGTCCACCATACCGAAAATCTTCGGACGGTCGACACATGCAACGGTCGTCGCTGGGGTGCTGGAAAGAAGCGGGTACGACTCGGCGAGGGTACTTTGGGGGGAGGGAACGGCAGGCGATTTACCCTAATCAGGGGTAAGGGAGACGCCGAAAGACATTGGCGTAGGCATGGCGAGGGTTAACAAGTGGTACTAATCAAGTGAAAAAATAATTGTGCATTCAGATCGACACTCTATCTCGAATAACAGCGCAGGGGACGACTGTGGTGAAGCGACAAGTGAAATTTGAAATACTAGAAGGGATCGCGCTGAAATACATGCGAAT
This sequence comes from Hyaloperonospora brassicae, assembly GCA_947650285.1. Classification (NCBI taxonomy): domain Eukaryota; phylum Oomycota; class Peronosporomycetes; order Peronosporales; family Peronosporaceae; genus Hyaloperonospora; species Hyaloperonospora brassicae. Next base: position 47,799 of record CANTFL010000978.1, on the reverse strand, counting down.
TGGCAGACGGTTGTCAATGCCGGCCTCACAACGGGTCGGATTGCGTTCACTGGGCAGTTAGACAGAAATGGATATCAGATCAGACAGGATAGGACCTTCAATATCAGATTAAAGTATGACGGGAGAAGGGTACGAGTCATGTTGATAGGGTTTCTGTCAAGGGGACAATTACGTTAATGATCAGTCTATTAAGGACATAACCGCTACCAAAGAGGCGATCAGGTATGTGATCGTGATCAGGCTGTTGTGGACCACGACAAGCGATCACGGTCAGAAGAGTGTGTGCCACACCATGTGACACGCGGTCAGCAAGGCGATCTCAATCAGGGAGGCGATCGAGATCGTGATCAGGTGTGTGATCGCGATCAAGCTAGTGTGGCTTACACCACACGATCGGTGACAAGAAAGGCGACTGCGATCGTACAAGTATGTCAGGTGTGTACCACGCAAGTAGTAGAAGGCCGCTACCTTCTGGAGAGAACGACATGTGGCATGCGATGTCTAAGATATAGGGATAGGGATATGGTTGTTGGGTTTGGTTGGTAAACGTTAAACACAGTTCAATTTGCTTTGAAGGACACGCGTCGTCTCTTTCGGGCTGGAGTGTTTGTTCACCCGACGTAACAGACTACGCTACACCTGCACAAGTGATATCCCTGGATTGTTTGGCCACCCGACGTAACAGACTACGCTACACCTGCACAAGTGATATCCCTGGATTGTTTGGACACCCGACGTAACAGACTACGTTACACCTGAATAAGTGATATCCTTGGATTGTTTGGACAGGTATATTCAAGGACTATTAACCTCCACGACTGCGATCTGACGCAGGAAACCATTTGTGGTTGAGGACTCAATATCGCGAGACGACTCAAGTGGTCAGAAGGCTCGCGAAATAAGGACTACATTTTGGACAAGGAGATCGAATACAGATAAGGGTGACTCAGATAGACCACCCTATAAGTATAAAAGTGCTCCCGTGAAAGTTATACGAGATCACGTCAACCTCAATCGCGGTGTGAATATTTCCGCACCGAGATCGAACCTTGACCCCATCTCAACCAAAGTCAGGTTTTCCATTGACACGAGTCCACCTGGGGGAGTGCAACCCGTCCCACCGACGGGTGCACAAGCTGAGTAACGTACTGCCGATATATACCATACCTCCATATACGCAGCTTGCATGTGTACCATTCGTAAAATACCGTCGAATGGTGAATCGCTGCAATGTTTTTAAGTTAATCGTCAGGCATAAAATCATGCATAAATTTATAAGGTTTTACCCTCATCGAATCTGGACAGTAGCTAATGTCGCACGATTTGTTCTCTTTATATCGAATTCGACTGCTATAATTCGATATTCACAGCACATAATTACACAAATACAGATTTTCGCTTATTGATAGTCATCTAATGTGAACGTGCGGCTTTATGTTTGTTCTAGTGATACAATAGCTCTACAAACTTTCTTTACGTGCCAGTCTTCTATACTATCTAATAACCTGTACGTAGTAGAGATCCGCCTTTACCTGAGTCCCTTGATATCTAGATTACTTAAGTGTTGCAATATAAATAGCAAGTTGTGGGGGGAAATACATGCTGTAGATCATCATATAAGCACAACTTGGTCAACATTAGATATGCCATCATTAAGTATGCTGCATGTGCTGAAGATGAGCAGCTGTGAACATGGAAGGCTTAACGGACAATTTTATCGAAAACAACGGTTCAAATACAATTTTATCATAATGCGTATCCCGATTATTTAACACGCGCTTGATCTTGTAAAAAATTGCATGTGGTGATAAAATATGTTCAAAACCCATCGTTGTATTTTGAAATTTCTCAAGATCCTCGGTCGAAAATCTAATGCATAATCAACTAATAATCGCCAGTATCTGTTTAAATTCACGAGCCTGAATGAGTGCGACGTCAGCTCGCGCTTCTTACCCGACGCATTTCTTATAAAATTTTGAAACATTTTTTCGATTGGCTATAAATTTATAAGCGCGAGACTTTGCCGGTACAACAGACGCTTCATATATGATTCCATCTTCTATATGGCATACGCCGTCGAACGGCTTTACGCGCACATAATTGTACTATCCTTCTTGGTTACAATTTGAGAAATCAGCGGGATGCATTGGGCGAAGTGCATGAGCAGAATTGCAGAGATGGCGTGATATTGACATGTGGAAAACGTCCCGAGACCCCAGAATAGATAATAGTTAATCCCTAAAACGTCTTGAAGCAGATTAGCCGAAGAAGTAGAAAAAATCAAAATTAATGGATAGACCTTGCAAATGGACAAGCACCACGCCAGACACCTGTACAACGAAATGACAGATTATTTTCAGGAAATTGCAAGTTTACTTACCTTAAGATGGCATTAAAGTGTACCATTATTGCGAAGATGATTCGCATTGGTGTGTGACTTTGATAAAAAGTAATCTGTTTTATAGCTTTATTCGATATTTAACAGCTTTGTCGAAATGTATAAGAGTATGCAACACAGTCCGCCTCTCACTCAGAATTTGTAGTACGCTAAGAACTATTTTAACCTGTTCGGAAATAATTTGTCGAAACGCTATCACAAAGAAGTTGACCAATTCTATATCCGTCCTATTCACAAATACTGGTAAAATGATTCATTTGGTGTTGCTATGATTACAGGACCATTCCATATTCGTATAGGTACCTTCGATACGGTACCATATGACCATATATATCCATAACATATTGTGTATCAACACAGCAGTCCACACTCGTTGCATTGCACATGATATAGATACTCTGTTTCTCCGATCAGTCTAGCCTTCTCGAATGGTATAACGCTCTATGTTTTGCCGTGTCATCTGTCCTCATACATTGGCTATCGTTCGTGTAGCTTTGTTTAGGTATCGACCGGCCTCTAATCATGCTCATTTTTTGTCTGTATGTGTCGTATTATCCATTTATGTTATCCCTGGTCCTGTCGAATATGGCTGAACCTCATGGAAATGGAAAGAAGTAGCGCCGAGATCATCCGAAACAGACTGATACATTCAATATTAGCTTTCGCAGACTCTTTATTATGTACATAGTGCGTTAATCTAGTGACAGTGCTGTATTGCTCAACGTCATGACCATCTTAAATCACACACGCACGACTATTTCCATATTGGCGGCAAAAATTGGGCTTGATCGGCTGATAGGTATGGCTTAATTTTGGTGATATATCAAACGATATTCAGTCTTTGAGATAAACAATTACGTATCAGGTTCTTGAGACTTCGGAGACACAGATTAAGTGCAGAAACGAAAGAAGGCGGAGCCGACTGTCTGTTAGGCAATACGGTATTGCACTCGCAACATATCGATCGATCCTAAAGCCAGAGCTGCAACGCTAGTGTATGCTTATGGTTTGGAAGTTGCATGTGACTCATTGCTAAATGCGTGGTACTTAATTACATTGTGCTGAAAAGACCAAGCTATAATGATCAGGGCCAACCTCGTACTTTCCTTTGTGAGCCCCTCTCCATTCTCGTGTAGCTCAAACGCGGATGACATGTCCGAATTTAGCCAATTTTAAGTGCTATATAATACGGTGCTCTTGTTGCACATATTTCCAGCTTAAACTCGCTTAATCAATTAGGATGTAATACACCTAAAACATATTGAGCACCATTACTGTAATCCATTTCGTCTTATGACCATGTGCATCTACCGCAAACTCTAAGTGAGTTCGTCTGGAGACTACTAATGGTAATTTGATGGTAGTCTGTCCCGAGGATGATTCCTACTGTCATGGGATGGTCGGAGATTGTATGTTGCGCTCAATTAATTCAAGTTATAATTGACGCCCGCCAGCAGTGTGCGCGTATAGACATCTTCATGAATTTGCTTTGCAACCTCCTGATGATGACTTGCGTCTGTTATCGGCTAATGCGTTCAATCCACCTAGCTTTATTTACGATATTCAGCGAATACGCTGAAAGAATTATAGATTTTGTAGGCCATACCTGATCGGTTTCGATGACACAGAGTAAATTAGGAGACCAGATCTAGGACCTAGTAAATGATATGAACAGTGCAAATATTAGATTTAGGAGCTGGCGTTCAACAAATTGTATTGCAAAGACTAGATCTTGAGGCTAGCGGTATCCAAAACGTAGTATTAAGACCAGTGTGAGATGGAGGGATAGTATGGCTACCTTGATATACGAAAAAAAGACCGAATAACTTCGTAGCCCCTTCGTTCTACGAAACTTAATCAACGACTTCGATTTAAATAGGCCTTACGAAACTAATATAGTTTAGACACAGAGAGCCACACGAACTCGCAGAACCGCTAAGGTCTTGTTGTAGAGACTTGTGATTCAATGAATACGCTGGAACCTAGTGCCCATATTATACATTTTTAATACATTTACTTTTATCGGTCGGGCGCAGGCCTTGGGAATGCAGGGAGTGCTACAAGGATCAATGGGGAACTTTACCGTATTTAGCCTTAACAAGGAGACTTATGGGTATACACAACCATTATTCGAAACGTACAAACACCCCTAATACAGAGGCCCCTTCTTAAGTACCGTAACCTCCCTAACTAGGTACGGCATTGCTTGACATACAGAATGCCATAAAAATGTTCTTTGCTACGTACACACCCCTCCGAGATACAGGCCTCTTTTGTTTCAGCACACAGCCTGTCGCATGACTTCCGCTCTCATGATTCGGTACACCCCCTATAAGTACTCCTAATACTATCACATCCCTATTTAAACTGTAAATTTAACTTTTTTCATCAAGTATCGAGCATACCTCAAACTAGCACTGCATATTTATTGTCATGTTTTGGGGGACATATACACACCCAGTCAACAACTTTCCTAATTTAATCATTTGCCATATTGCTTAAATGAATGCAAAAGAAACAAAGGTATCGCTATCTATATTACCCAACAGCACTGCATTCTTTGATCAGGTGAAAAGTAGACGGGATTTTGAGGTATGCTCGATACTTGATCAAAAAAGTTAAATTTACAGTTTAAATAGGGATGTGATAGTATTAGGAGTACTTATAGGGGGTGTACCGAATCATGAGAGCGGAAGTCATGCGACAGGCTGTGTGCTGAAACAAAAGAGGCCTGTATCTCGGAGGGGTGTGTACGTAGCAAAGAACATTTTTATGGCATTCTGTATGTCAAGCAATGCAGTACCTAGTTAGGGAGGTTACGGTACTTACGAAGGGGCCGTCTATATTAGGGGTGTTTGTACGTTTCAAAGAGTGGGTGTGTATTCACAAATCTCTTTTATTACACACTCTATCTTAAACATTCCTACTCTAAACTGAAAGGTCCTTGTCCGGTGGCTGACAGGTGTCAACCCCATAAATCAATTAGGCATTCCCGATATTGATATCGAGAGGACATTCTCTGTGGCGTGTCTTACACAAGCTGGCCGCTTATTAGACGAAATTCAACCCCGTGTCCAGTGGGTGCTGACACGGCGACCAGATCTGGAAGCCAGCTGCATTGGTCAAACGCCGAGCAAGAATCGGGTGGTCCTGAGCGTGCGGCCACGATGTTTGCGATGCGGTTTTTCATTCCCCAAAGTGCTCCATCGACACGATGTGCAAGCTTCTTCCACTATTCATGTCCCTTGTCGCCTTGCAATGGACCGCTACAGAACCAACGCTAGTACCGGCCGGTAATCACACCCAAGATGACGCTCTCTACAAGTCCGCTCATGCCCCGCATCCGAAGTTCGACGAGTCTGACATGCCAAGAATCTTGGGACCACGCAACTCGGCTGGATCGAGCGACGACCACGTCCACCCGAACAACGAGGAGAGAGGATTAGCTCGTCGACGCTGTCCGAATTCGCCAATATCAAGTCAATCCTGAGCAGATTGCGAAAGATCTTCACCTCCGGACGCGCCACCCATCCGGTGGGCGCTCAGATCGACTTCGAGGCGCTTCCTGAGGATCTCAAAACACCGATGTCATACCTTCAACAGCTTGTGGAGCGCCATCCTACCCACATTTCCAAAGCTGGCGAGGACGATCCAAGTTATAGCATCGGCGAGTTAAAGGAGCACATTGAGACCTTGGTTCGCTACCGTGACGTCGATGATGCCCACAGCATGCTGAGAGCGCTAGCCGTGAGAAAAGACCATGCCGGACAATTGATAAGTGGTGCATGTCTGGATGCTCGCGTGAGCTCTGAAGAATTCTTCCGTTTGCTGCCTATCTCTGATGATCTTATTAAGGTCGGCTTTGAAGATCCGGCTCAGTATCAAAAGATCTATGATGACCTCAAGCAGTGGCTCAATTATGTGAAGGTCATCGTCGCTAAACAAAGAGGAGCGGCTTACGAGATGGCTAAGGCAAAAGGTCGTCCGTTCGTGTATGAGAACTTCGATCCCATATCATTTTTCGTCAACATTCTGATGAAGGAAGGCAAATCAGAAAACGTGTGGGCGTTTTTGGAAGAGCTTCGCAGGATAAAAGCGAAACCGACTTTCGTACAAGAGACAACTTTGCAATTGCTGAGCAACCACCCAGTCGTGGCTGAGAAGATGTTGCAGGCGTGGGCAGATGGTGGTTTGAATCCTGTGCACGCGGCTAGAAGGATGCCTTGGGAACAGGTAAGCCTATTTGACTACCGCGCCGAGATGGCCCCACTGCAGGAGTTCGTCAACTGCAAGAGACTCGAACAGGTCTTGAAGTATGTGGCTCTGTACCGAGTGCATCATACTTTCGCGATAGGGGATGTTGATTGGACGCTCACCAAAGTTCCAAGGGCGAACTTGCGGGCGTATCTCATGTTCCTACAAGGCCATCAGGACGTGGACGCAGGATCGAAAGAACTCGTAAAGTCTTTGCTGGCTTTGCATGAGCCTACTGATTCAGAATTGGGTCTCACGTCCCAGATCCTGTCAAAGCTTCGTGCGCAAGACACACCCTGGTCGACGGCTATGGCCGATCGTCCGCAAGCACTGCCGAATGCTTAGTTACGATTCGCGTCTCGTAACACGCGTTTCTTTCCGGTCTACGTGTGACATCGGCGTCTTGCACAAGCGCATTTACAGAAGGTTCACCCGACTTCAGCAATTGTCGCACTCGCGTAGCAACGTACGATGACGCGTATGGTGCCACGGTCTTCCAACCTGACCACAGTCGGCTAGTCGATGCATATCCAGCCAAACCGTGCAACGCATATGCGCCATGGACCGGAATGCCTCCTTCGCGATATCGAATAAACTTTTTAGTCACACTGCTTGGTTCTCTTTGTTCAATCGTCATTGCGCTCGGGATATATGGTGAGGACCTAGGTCGCGTCGAGCAACTGCATCAAGCTGTAGAATGCTGTTCGAGATTCTGATGACCTGGAGGCACTGCACACCACACATATATGTTTCCACTGCAAATAGTCACTTCATCGTCCGCTGCGTCCATTTTTGACTTGCTGCTCTCTCCATTACAGTCAACTGCAGTCACACATGAGGCTGCATCACGGCGTTTGGTACACACAAGACAAAAGCCTTCTTTGCAAGCTGTCGCATATCTCTCTGTTCACAGCGCCTGAAAATCCATTGCACGTACCACTCGTGACGCGATGAAATGTCGCTAGCATTTATTTCGTGTTGATATAATAAATATTCCCCCGACACTATTGTTTCTTGTCTCTAAAGAAAATGATCTTACGATACATGTAATTGCGCAAACGACATCGATGTATTTACTCAATACCGCGATCTTGACATTGATTAGGTGCTCAAGGCGTTGTCGATGCGGTCGCCGGCGTAAGAGCGCTCGTCGTATGGACATTGGCAACTACTGCAGCCAGGCGCCTAAAGCATCGATTCCTATAAATCGGGCACGCGTGAGCGCAGCAGATCTTCCATGCTGCATTTCAAAGAAGCGAATGTGTCGTAGAAGTTGTCTCAATGCTGCTGGAAAAGCTGCCTATAAGAAAGGGCCGTCTGACTTACATAGCATCGTTGGCACACGTCCTCGGTCAGACGCACTTGCTTATGAGCTTAGTAAATCATTTCTTCAGGGCATACAAGCGACGAAGATGATACCCAAGCCAACCAGCGCTGACCGGGACATCAGCGGCTGCGCTCATCGAGCGCTACTAATGACTGACAATACCTATAGGATTGCCATTAAACGAATCACTAGCATCTGTGCATATTGATAGCTGGTATATTTCGTAAAAGATGCCCTGTACGTATGTATTCATTCAATGGGCGTGATGAATCGCTACATCATGTTATTTCTGCTGGTATGGAAGCGTTGTTGATAAGTACGTTTGATACAGCGTGTCGTGTGATGTCTTGTGCGTCTTACGGCACGCAGCTAGCTTGTTAAACACTGGCCAAGATTGCACAGTGCTTTCTTTTGCACAAATAAGTGCGACGATACATAAATCAGGCATCTGTGTGTGAGACGCTTATATGCTTGCTAGCGTTCGCGGATATGAAGCATAACAGCCTCCTGATACACCGATTGCCAAATGCAGTTGCATTGATTTTGACAACGTTTATTTCTCCTACGTTAACGCATGTCGAGCGCGAACGGTGTCTCACGATCCACTAAACAATACACTAACTAACCAATAATTTATGACCGGCTGCAGACGATGCTCGATCGTTTACGAGCCGTCGCGTTTCCTTGGACTTCGAATCAGTACACCAAAACCTTGTTAGCACTGTTTCAAAGAATGAATACTTTATCAAAGGCCTCGACTGCTAAGTCGTTGAGGATAAAAAACATGATGGTACCAAGATACCGAAGCTATAAGTAAATAGCCGCATGTTGAGCAAGAGAAGATAGGCCTCACACTTGTGCATCAATTTCGATCTGTTGCTACACTACGTGGCCATCACAGCGATACCTCTTGGCCCGGGAGTAGTCCATTGCGTCGTGAATGTCGAGCCTTTCGATTATAATGTAAGTTCGTTGTCCAGATTGGCACTGAATCTCAATCTTGTCTGCAGGTGCACAATCCGCGATCGTGTTTAGAACACGACCTGCGAAACCTCACATGATGCACATGATGGAGTTAGATGTCCGACAGTCGCTTACTAAATTCCGCTATGCTTTCAACAAAGACTTAAATTTGTTGTTTGAGCATATGGTAAAGACGTGACTGAATAATTTCGGCTTCTAACGCAATATGTAATACACTAAGTCGTTGGGTAATCAGAGCATAAATCGACAAACCAAGGACTTGGCCTATCACATTTATATTACTACAATCAGTACTGTCATCACTGCGGCAAGCACAACAACAACAACAACACTCTCTCTCTTTTTCTCTACAACAACAACTACTACTACTACTACTACTACTACTACTACTACTACTACTACTCCCAATCATTGCAACTCGAGAAGTTATTAATTATACTTGATCGATGGCGTTGTAAAAGTTCGGTCACAGTGATCAGCGGTAGCGAAAGCGGCAACATACTAGACTGTAAATCATGCGTTTACGTCACCTGTGTACAGGTCGTTGCCGATCGAGTAAAATGCTGTTTGTAAACACGCGAATGACGATGACGTCATTCTGTATCGATTCAGGACGTAAACCTAGTCTGCTGAGATATGAAAACGTCAAATAGCTCAGTTACCAAGTCATTCATATTCTGGATCGGCAATGCAATGGCTTCTCCGACCTTTTTCTCCGTCGCGATACGTCATTGTTATTTACCATTCGCACGAATCCTTCCATAACTTATTCTATTTAATCTCCTGGTATTTTGGTGAGTGGCTTAGAGTGTGGCACGTCCCGCGTCCTCGTCTTTGTCGTCGTCGTCTTTGTCGTCGTCGTCGTCAATCTGCGCCCACATTCTAGCATTCATTTAGGACGAGTAAAAATAGCTACGCACAAAAGAAAGGCTACTCGAATCTAGCCACACATGGCAATCTGACATGTAACGTTTTCATAAGCTATCGAGTTATTGAGAGCATGTGAGACTTGTACGTTGGTATTATTTATACAAACTGAGCCCGTACCACCGTGTCGTGTGAAGCTATTCACCCAGATTTTTTTCGTGGAAGATGATGGAGTGAATGAGGATCAAGTGGTCGTGGCACGCACAGCACATAGACCTTCATTAGATGTGTCTACTCTCAGGCAATAACATTTTTTTCATTATGTGGGATTGTATTTATTGGCTACGACATTAAACGCTTATTAAGTGTAAATGCTTCTCTACAATCAATCCGGCCATTTGTTTAATCGGCTGGACCTAATATATCCGGTATCGAATACGTGTCCATACAAAGTAGTAAATCCACACTTGTTGCGTTGCTCCCATCTTGTTTGTGGTGTTTAACATCGTTGTAAAGTGCACAAATCTATGATATGGTGCCACATTATTGTTGGAAAAGCACTGTGCGAACGGTCACCACCAATTGACAAACGTGAATACATTCAGCTATATCCATTATACGATCTCAATGCACTTCGTGAGGGGGAAATAATAAAGAGAGAGCGAGTAGTGCTCGAAAGACATGTGTGTACCAGAAATTTGAGATAGGACATAAAATGGCTGCAATAATTGGAAAAGCCATGTTCATGCCGGTAGAACGATACTTGAGACACATTAATTGCGCTAGTGTAAATAGTTATGGTAGTGCAAAAAGATCGACTTGTGACATATTAATTAGGCCGATGCTTAAGCTAGGTGAATCTTAGGTATTTCTGTCGTACCAAAGAAAGGGGTGGTCATATGTTAAGACAGGGTCGAGGGTATATTTTAGATAGTGTTGCTTCTAATGTACAGGCATTGTCCACGTGTAACAATTACTATTTTTAATGAGCTTTGCGGTTTCCAAATGGCACTGTTCTTTCGACTTAGATACATATGACACAGCTTAAACCTTGTATAAAGATTGGCAATGAAATTGATATGCTTGAAGAGCGGTCGTGGAAGACCTTTGCTTCATTACTTAGCCTTGTAAACGAAAAAATATGTGACTGTTGGTCGACAGAAGATTGATCTCTCGTCTAATAACTATAAATCTTCGAGAACAGTGTGTACCCGCGTTGATTATAATTCAATACAATGTCTGTTTTCCGCCTACTTATTTTTGCAGCCAATCAGCGACCGTTCACGATATCGACGTTGTATCAATATCGATCTGGAATCTTAAACAACAACTATTAAGAAGTGACGTTTTCAAGACTAACCTTCTTAAAAGTGCACAACATGTGCTGGGAATTGCCAATTAAGTATCGATAAATCGGCATAGGGCGAGCTGAAAAAACAAAAAGGGGTCTTAATACAATTTGTTTTTGTATTCTTTAGGGGCATATGGCGTATCTGGATGATAAAATACATCTGTTTTTAAGGTTGATTAACGACTTTGTATGCGTTTTCAGTCCATTTTTTGCATTAGGCTTCCTCTAATATGATATAGATGCCGCAAAGCCATCTGAAAGGCACTTAGTGAGCATTTAATGATCCTCTTTGTTCATCAAGTCATCTAAGATACATGATCGAGCTTTTATAAATCTGATACACGTCAGCTACAACTTTCGTTAGCTGACAATAACGCAATGTGCTGCAATGCATTTCATTTTCACATAGAACCTGCCCATTATAATTGTATTATAGAACGCCTAATATATATAAAACAGATTGTACCTAAAGAAGATATGTTTTTTTATTTAAGCCTACCACGTTTCTGTTGGCTTCAGGCGAAGCAAATTAAACAATGTGTTAACGATACAGCACTAAGTCCACAAAAGACTACTACGAACATGACATATAAAGTGAAATTTTGCGCCTTGAGTCATTCATTTCACGATATTGTCACAGCCAGACCTATACAATACGTCTGATGCAGCTGTAAACCAAACTCACGTATTGGCGGCTGATAGATTCACCTTGACCATACGTTAAAAGGGATGAGGTCTTAACGTTTATTGTCCCACATCGGGTTGATGATATTGATATAACTTCAATGATATTGTTTATTTCATAATAAACCTTACCAAGTAAAATACAACGGTCCCGAATACCACCTTTGAAGGCAGTGTCACAACCACTTTCCTTATTAAATAATATCATACATCATAATCTGTCAAATTGACCACCAATTGCCTATAGAAGACCGATATGGGTAGAAGCCTGTAGCGATTTTGACTATATTGTTTATTTTAATTATCAGAAGAATCAAATACGATTGAAAAGAAGCATTTTCTGTACTAAAAAGTTTTTTTTATTTATTTACAAGATTGCTGGAATATAGTGCTTCATGTGTACTTGCAGTGTAATTAATTTTCGAGACACGCGCCTACGCTATGTCAAAGAAGGTTGATTGTACTGCATCATCACAAGTAAAGGGTGTCTCGGTATCCTTGGTAGGACTTCGGGCGTGATCCGATACGACATTGATTCATCCAACATGACAATGCGGGATAAGAAATAATATATTTTCTACTACGCACGAAGGCTTCACCACTTTCAGACGTGACAAGACGTGCTATTATGTTTGTTACAGGTGATAATCTTCATAACCAATGGGCTTTTATGTCGTTCTATATTCAAAATCTAATCAAACAGATTTTTAAATGCCAATAGGCAAATCTTAGGGTTTAATCCGAGCTCATTATAAATACATAGGAAAGAGTGACCAATAAGCTTTTGATTAGAACGTATTCTGCTGGTGTATAAAATTAAAGTGGAACCTTGAAGACGACACTTGTAGTTAAAGCAATTTCATCAGAATTAAATCTCTTTAGGGTGCGTTCATCTTTTAAACGCATCAGAATATGCTTTCCTTCTCAATGATCCTTTATAGATCTGGGCATGATGACCATTAATTTGGTATATATAATAATAGACATGGTCGGCCCCCTCTTGTCCCTAATTTGGACCAAATTTTAAGTGTGTATAATTGATTATAAGTGGGGGGACGTCATTGCTTGGCAGGAAAGTGCTCTTAGAGCCTAATAAAGTGCATCTTAAATTTAATTTGATGTCAAGATGCATTGATCCGACGACCTTCAAGTTGGCTCTACCAAACCTTATCAACTGATCATCAGAACTGTCCTTATATCCTTAACCTCTGTATAATAAGTTTTGTACTAATTTTATCAGCCCTTCACATACTATAATTAATTTATGTAACTTATACTTTTTACGGCCATGCTAAATTGCATCACCATTTTCCGACATTATTTCTTGATGCGCGCGTTCATGCTTCAAATTGGTAAACCTTTGTGATGTAGATAATCTAGAGAAGTAGCGTGCTCCATCCATATTATTGTATTGTATTTGTCGAGCCATGTATGACAATTTATTTCGTTGGCTTGTGCTCAAGATCAATGAATCCTTCCTCTATCTTCTTGCAAAAAATGACCTTTAATATCGATGTGGTTTTTTCGTAAAGTTAATACGGAATCTTTGTCTGCGCAGTGCTGCCTTCCTGCTACATCATAATTGCCGTTTTAGATGCACATTAGTAATCAAAGGCAGTAAACCGAGCGAGGCCACCTCTGTGATGCCTACTTTACAAAAATTTATTTAGCTTCCGTGTATGACACTGTTACTGTTTGCTGCGGCAAAGACTTCCAGAATACCACTTATTTCAGATATAAGACTTACATCATCGACGTGAATATAACTTCTTGATCAAAATTGATACGCAAATATTTATGTATGTACCTTCAATATATCGGTAAACGCGACGCTTTACATCTTGCAGTCTTTCAGGTACGTTATTAGGCGCTGTAGCTCGCATCAACATGATCGATGTCAAAACCAAGATACTTCTGGAGGATATGGGGACCGTAAACGCGCACCTGTTGCACATCATCAACCTTTGAACGGGAGTCGATGATTTCATTTATTCCTCAATAAACTGAATTTGCGGGAAGATATGCTGACAGCCTTACCAAGCCCGACGAAGTTTAACCAGATGAAGATATACTTTGTGTTTTGCAAGTGAACCAGCAGCTAACAGTCAAGAGAAAATTTGCAAATTTATTCTCACAGAAGCCGCTCTTCATGAGGCGTCTACAAGCTATTTTGTATGGGCGCCATTATGGGCGTGAATCGGAAAGACGTGGACCGTTAACGCGGCATGAAAACCATTCGTATTATAGACAGCATATATTCGAATGATAATATCTACAAAGGAAACTTTTCTACTCCTTAATCACTTGTATATTACTGCATGAACCCATATCGTCGTCAAAATTTTTACCTCGTAATCCTAACATTCCCACCCATCCCACTCTGTCAGGATTCCTTCGCTCGATTACATCCGCTATTGGATTTCAAACAAATAAGTTCCTGCATATTATGATATATTAACGAATGTACAAAAACGATGCGGCTTGTCGACTCCTGATATCGCGCATAACTGCGGCCACTCCATCTGCTGCTTTATTGTAGCATTTACGTAGAAAAGAACGTAATGTATTTATTTAATGATCACCAACACAGCACCAATGTAAGTGTCATCATGGACGCCAATTACTAACAAATCAGCATATAAAAGCTGATTGAACTGCTCATTGTGTCGGTCATGCTTCTTTTTAAAGTTAGTTTTGACTTTATTTGCTGAGTGAAACGTCTCTCAATCACGTCCACTACATCCTGATAGCATCATTCCGTAGAAAAGCTTTGTTCCAGCATCATTTCGATGTACTGAGGGCACATATGGTCTAAACGCTCGTGCTATAATTGCAAATTGACAACATTATCTCGAGCCGTAAAGTTTACAATGGGCGCTTTTAAGGTGAATTAATCTTTTGTCCTACTGCAACTTGTCCCTTAAATTATAATACTGGTCCGACTTTATCAGCCTGATCCACCAACGCATTAGATTTCAGTATGGTAAATTGGTGCGCTTAGGAGTTACGTCTCAAACTAAAAATTATAGTCAAGCGCACGTCCAATTGATAACAGTGAATCAATTACGCCAGAAAAGATTAGCCCTCATTAATTTCAAAAATTCATTGTATTTCCAGCGACATAAGTCTCGAGTAAGATTCGTTCACACTCCGACTGGTAAATCCAGAAAGCTTATTGCACTTCACGCAATTTGGAAACATGCAATGTAGTCAAAGCAGTGGGCTTTATCACGCGACTCGTGCATGAGGATTATTGAAAGGTGACAACAAGAGGTTATTTTCGTACTTAGACTAAGATGGATCACTTAGGTACGCATCTTTACCGACTCCTCCGGATACATCGTTTGCAATTTGGCGTATTCAGTTCGTGAATCGCCCCCTAGAACAGTAAATAGAATGTGTAATAGCACACCGTATGAAATATTGATGGCCATCGGCCAGACATTTATCATCTACGCACATTTAGCTTTTTGACGTATGCGCACAAAAAGGCCGCCGCACGGTGTCATCAGCTTAATCGTAGCGCTAAGATCGACAATATTTCTCAGACTTTCCAGTGTCGTACTTCGTCGCACCCATACGATTGATGAATTGAATGAAGTACTGAATTATGTATACAATTGTAGCGTTCTTCCGAAAAGCCGCGGCGTGAGTTTTTTAACCCATGAGCAGTGTTATCTTGTAATTCTTGACTTGATCGCGCACTACGTTTTCTGCAATAGAGACCCAGTTTCCCCATATGGTAAATTTTGTTTTGTCATATCTCTCACCTCATCATGTTATCTGATCTGCTATATTTAGCGATGTACATGAGTGTAAAGAACTCAAATGTACTAAAATACAACTATGAGGTGCAATATCTCACTTACCCGGAATTGTTGCTCTTGCAGGCAGTACTCCGATTCGTTTCTTGATCTATTTTACTGGTCTTAACATGTTTACAGGTCTATCGGGATGGGCATAGCTCTTCGTAACGACAATTGGAGATGTCGATCTCGCTCTGATGTGTGGATGCCATTCAAAAATTAGGAGTTTGCTTAATGCGTGGGACTCCTCACGCAGTGATAGGTTTCTCTCGTGTTGTGATCTTGAGCGGTCCATTATTTCAACTATCCTCCAATATCATGACCTTTTCAAATGCTTCTCGGCCTTAGTTTATTGTCCTTCTCTTTGATTTCTGCGTCCAACTACAGTTTATTGTTGAAAGCACTTTGAGCGATCCGAGGTTAAAGTCCTGGATACGGTATAGGTGATCTTGGCCAAACAACAATAGTTTGGTCTCCTGATTCTTACAAAACGCGTTCATAAGGTCCTTTAAGATTTTGTAAAATTCTTATTGGAGAGGAGGACCGCAAATTGTGTGCAAAAGAAGAAGAAGGAGAACTAAATCAATTTTACTTAACCACAAATCTATTAGCACACATATGATCTTACCTCACCACCATCGTAGGATATCTTAAATTTAATCCATAACTTATATGATAACTTGTCTCCTCGACCACGTGCCAAAGTGACCTGACGTTATCTCGAATATTATGTCATCATTCGCAATATTCTACTCTTCTAGTAGGGATCGGTCATGTATTGCGTCATTTGTGCAACGATTAACTTTGTGGCATCAATTTACACCCTTTGACCGTCTCTTGAATCTGAACGTTCAATATTTGTATATTAAACCCGTCTCCACCTGTCCTCGTCTATTTTTACTTACAGCTATCACTGAATTTCCATCCACAAGTTCACATCTTGATCTCAATTACCTTTTGCTGATATAAAGATCGATAGATGTTGACACACTATCGATCCATCTTTACTTATCTCACCCTAACACCCCATACCACGTGTTAATTAATTGTATTACAGATCCGATAGTCATATATCCTCTTAAATAAAATTAAAACGGGACAACGATGAATAGGT
Organism: Hyaloperonospora brassicae; assembly: GCA_947650285.1. Lineage (NCBI taxonomy): Eukaryota > Oomycota > Peronosporomycetes > Peronosporales > Peronosporaceae > Hyaloperonospora > Hyaloperonospora brassicae. The sequence continues at coordinate 31,014 of CANTFL010000978.1, read as the reverse complement.
CGGGATGGGGAGATCGTATACCTTGTTATTCGGCGCATCTTTACGATCGCTAGATGCCCCGCCCCGCACGAGAAAAGTATTCTTATTATTATTCCATTAAATCATTTTATCGTTTGCCATCCGTAATAATCCTTTCTTATACTCAATAAATAAGCATCCAGTCCCCGTACGATATCGTGGCAATATAGATCACTCGGCCTTGATGGAAATTTTTTAGCCAAGCTTCCAATTATTTGGTGTAAAAAACCGTAATTTTTAATTCAAGTCAACAGGGATCGACAAATATATATTATAGAATAGCTCTGAAACATAGATACCTTTTTTATGTGCCGGAATATCGCTAGCGTCTATATAAATGGATGGTTGATCGAGTCAATTTTTAAGCTCTATTTTTATTAATCGGTTTTTCTGTTTGAAAAGGGTCTAATCGTCTTAAAAGGATGATACCCACCTAAGGCAATGCGCGGTTCCGACTGGTTAAACTTTCTATTTGATGGATCAACTATGCACATATATTGATGCGTCGTCTAGATACAAAAAAATGAGGACGGGGAGTTAATAAGATAAAAAGCCGATAACGGACTAAAAACCATCAATTAATTAACTATTTATCGTCCGTTTTCTACAACAGTATATACACATAAAAAGAATTGTTGACGGCGGTAATATAAATATACAATGTCGAAATAACATGTGACAATCGAAATTTTTACTTCAATTTACATGAAGATCGAGTAAAAGAAGTACGACGTGTATGGTGGTATGCCCTTTCACCCTGTATTGTGATATTCTGTATAAGTAATAAATTAAAAGACAGGCGACCAAGCTTGTCATGCAATTATATAACCATATGTGAACGGCCTGGACACTTTATTCGACCGGTAGATGTACAGAATTGTGTCTAATAGATGTAGATTAATAGTTGAAGGATAAACGGATCTGTATCAGTGACAAATTGGGAAGGATGTTGGCACTTATATCTTTTGAGACTAATTAGCGCATGACAAAGCGGCAATGCATACAAAATAATAACATTTAGTTATTGTGAAAACATATCTCTGACACCTGTCCAAATATTGAGGTGAAGACGTCTAACATAACACCGTTGAGTTGTTGTGGAATAAAACAAAATCAGCATTGATTTAAAGTATCTGTATATCATTATAAAATTTCTAACCAGTGTGTTTAATTAAGTGCTTTTCATTTTATTTTCGATAATAACCTATATTTGACACGTGATCCTGGGTCGTGCTACTTAACAAAAAAGTCTTTATATTTTATTCGAAGATCTAGTCTAATATTTAATGCGTAAAAAGTCAATTTTACATACTTATTCGACTAGTGATCATTGTATTAGTGAATACACCGAGTCACATCTACTTTATACTTTAAAAGACGCATCGCTATTTGTATCGGATCGATATAAATTTGAATCACGTCATTCCACGATGAAATAGGTCATATGGTCTATAACATTTAGAAAAATTGAACTTGTTATGATCATGGGTGCAAAAAGCGTACACGATAGATGTAAATTCTGACTTGTTGAGCTAAAGATTGCATTAGATTTATTGCGATAAACGCCGAGATGCGATTGTACGTACGTATATGCATAGGACGCGAGCGATCGCCAAGGAAGATCTAGTCAGCAGTCTAGATTGCAGGACCAATAGGAAGGTATAAAAGCTGAAGAAGAAGACAAACTGTAGGCACGGTCATTCGAGAAGAATGCATAAGTCTGTTTGATCAGATGTCAGAAAAGAATTTAAATAGAAAAGCTCAATTGCTGAGCGATCCCGGGAATATTACATTGCTAGCGGCGTGTGTGATTAGACGTGCTAGAAGAGAATTAAAACAATATCCAGTGATAATAAGTAACATAGGAGTAGATGGAAGGTTTTAGAGAAACCTAATTTACCAGACTGCTAAATCTAATTTTTGCGCTGCGATTGATACTATACGAATATTGAGCGACATCATCAACTTAGAAGATCTTTAGAAAGAGCTTAAAACGTCCTAAACGTCACGTACACAACCTGAGCGCAATGACACAAGGCGACTCATGCATTGGCCAAATTGCTTCGTGAAAAGGAAAGTTTGAACAGAATGAATGATCGACACATGTTTATGACAATTCGACACAATCGTTCATTTTGAAGCGTTCGTTTTGCCCTCAAGCCATATATAATATCGGCTTATATTAGTAATAAATTTTGACTACCAAAAATTAATCTACGTTAAAATTTATGTTTTTGACCAACTTAAGTAGCCGTGCTGTCACCTCTCATTATAGTTTTTTATTCCGTGTTTGCAGTGGATACCAATTTTGATTTAGAGTCTGCGAGTACTCTTAGTATAATCAAAATTAACTTAAACAACTTTCTGACATCTCGTTACGCTGAAGAGATGTAACAAAGTTAAGAAACAGTTCCGAACCTTGTTTTAATTAAAATACTTGCCTCTTTCTCTTCATGTACCGTATACGAACGAGAAATACCCTGTCATTTCCGTGAAAGGTTTAGGTAATTTTAAGTGTATGAGAAAAGCATAGGGTACCTGAATACGTTCAAGACACTCTTAGTCTGTACAAGTACCGCGTATATTCCCTCAAGACGAATATGCTATACGATTCGGATAAATAATTTATCGCCACATCTAAAGATTTGTTCATTAGTGCGCTAATGCATTCGCACCGACCAAAATATGAACTTAACAATTGGCGGTCCAGAGTCAGGCAAATTCCCAATAGGTGATGTAGAAATCAGCGTATACCATGTCACTTAATTTAGAGCACGAACTTTTGATTTAAAATAACCTGTATGCGAAGTTTGCCTTAAAAACTATCACACATCTAGTAAAAACTTATATCGATACAACCACATATTGTTTTGCAAGTTTATAGCGCAAGCACATAATCTTTCCTAACTGGCGTTGAGTTCAAACCAAACATGTGCGCTTGTGTTGAACATTCGGTCAACCAAGAATTCTCCTTATCAATAGCCAATCATGAGAGTGATGCGTTTGCTGTTAACGCCTGTTCTAGATAAGCCCTATTCTTTGCTCGTTTGCGCTCCCTTTTCAGTAAATTTATTTAAGATAGAAGTATTATGGTTATATGGTAATTTAATAGGTTCACCTTATACGTCTACACAATCACAAATTTTAAATTTCTTGCCCCCTCCTTTTGCTCTATCTGCTTGTCCCTCAATGACGCAATATATTTTCATGAAAGTCGCAATTATAAGATTTGTATACATTGTCGAATGATTTCATCTGCTAAAGGAGGGTTGTCCACTTCTTTACGTAGTTGTAATCGCTTACCATATCTCTTTAATCGTCGATCGACCCTTTATTGGAGAATTTTAAGGCGAATTATGTTTTTTAGTCTAGCTTCATTTATAACAAGGGTTCCATCTTTATACCCACCTCCTGATCGGTAGTCCTTTTCGTTGCCACGTATAGTGAAAATTTATGATGTAATTTAAATTTGATAGTAAATTTAAATTACATCATTTTTCTTATGAAACCTTTTCGATTAGTTATATTATAATTTTTACCCCCTCCCTATAGCAAGTGTCTCATTTTATACTTGAGCAAACTTTCACCTATATTGTATCAAGATAAACGTCCGCTAATCACTATTTCTAATAAAAACTTGACTATTGATGTAGGTTGTCGAGTATCGCTAGTTGAGTTTGCATATGTTTGAGCCAATATAAAATAAATCATATCAAAATTAAATGCAGGTATGTTGCGTTTAGACCCCAGTTTACGAATAAAATTAATGTAGCCTGCATATTGTGACTATAAAAAATACAAGTAGCAAATGCAGAATAAGAATATCCTTAATTTCTACACTTTCATCTGGATGAAGCAAAGTTACAATCCTTGCCACTTATGGTAACTACATGCGCTATCGTACGACCGACGAACCATCTTTGATAGCTGTAACTAAGTTACGGGTAAAGACGATACGATTTACTAGTTTAACTTTCCCATCATTTATGCGAGCGCAATTTGACAGTGGGCGCTAATAGATTTACAAAAAGTTCTATTAACGTAGTTGAAATAAATATACATACAAAATTTACACGCAAACGAGGTCACTAATCATTAGATTCGTTTCTTATAATTATTCTGTTATCTTAGAGCCGAATGAAAGGCGTGTAATGAACAGATGAATTGAGATTAGAATTATATAGTTCATTACCTCGGTATTAAGCAAGGGAGAGACTGCTGCAATGATCTTCCAAAATTACAAATGGCGTAATCGCCTCCCATTTCATCGTTACAAAACTGCTTAACGCATTATTTCTATATGGCACTTTAGATCAGTATAAATGTATTGCAGGCCATCCATGTTATGCTTTATTGCACTGAGGGTTTCTATATAATCGACCCATTATCCAAAGTGGATGCGTCTGATTTATTATAAAAAACATGATAAAATTATGCTACTATCTTCTGGATGATTTTCGCCACTGGTTATTAGTAGTTATGGATAAAGAAATCCTTGACGCGCTTCAATAACGTATTGATTGTATTGTACATAAGTGTGAGCGTAGTGATTTAAAATCCTTTTTAGCGAGTCAAATTGAACAATGTATTAAAAAATAGTGAAAATTATGTTTAATGACTTCTATATTAAAAGGCGCGCGACGCGTTTTGGCGTTCCGCCGGGGGCCTCGTCAGTGGCTTTATCAATCTAGAAGTGCGATCTTTCTCTTTCCTGCACTTTAAGACTAAGAAACTTCTAGCACTTAGTGTTACCACACGAATCACCCACTATACCTTCCATTCCTGGCAGCTGGGGCGTCGACCCGGAAGGGAGTGTCCGCTATGACATCTCCCCTTCCAACACAAATTCAGTATTTATAACCAATCACAGAGTGGATGAACGAGTAAAGCTCTCGTACAAAGCTCTCCAACGTATCAGGTTGGAGAGGAAAGTGCTGGTATGGATATCACTGTACACACACCAAGTTGCTCATATATATACTTACACTCAAGCTACGAGTTCTTCGACAAAGGTCAGTTATCCCATATTTTACAAGCACCATCCAAGATTCAACATCTCAACCGAAGATGAGTCTGACCGATCTAGCACCTGCCAACAAAAAGCGTTCCCGTGAAACGCAGCGCGCTCATTTTTACAGTTTCTCGGGCAGAAAGAGGTTACTTATGAGTACCTGCAATAGTGCATGCAGCGCGAAAGGGCACCTCTAGCCTTGGAAGCTGATATCGAAAAGTTTGGCATGTATTTTGCATTCAAAGAGAGCCGAATCGGACAGCTAATAGCTCGACACTCGGTCATGCAGTGCTTTCGACAAGCTAAGAACTGGATTTTGTAAAATATTCTTGCAACAACGAGCAGTAGTCAAAAAGGATTTACTAAAGAAGAGACATAATATCGAACGCCATTGCATCAAGCTTGAGTCAGGGTCGTTTGTGAACAAGGATTTCAGCATTTACATAGTCTGATCTCAAGAAAATGATGGGTCACTTGTATCCAACAGTATTTACTGATGCTGACTATCAAGATGCGGCGCTGCTGTGTATGTTTTGATAATTTTTGAGCAAGCATCGGACCTTACAATGCTACGGAAGGCTGACCTGTCTGTCGGTTTGAGCATCATATTCCTTGTCGGGTGTCCACATCAAAACTTCTGAAGAGCAAGGTCTACCACTTTTTTTGACGAAGAGTTCACCACATGTCCTGTGCTTGCTATAGATCTCGTCCTCGTCACCCACTTATCACTAATTGTATTCGTGCTGAGTCAAATTATTAAGCATATGGCTATCTCACAGTCCATATTATCTCCAGCAACCCCGCTTCATCGATTTGCTCGATCACCCAGAAGATGTGGTGTCTTCACCTAATATATTGTCCACCGCTGTAAGAAGCGGAACAGCTTAAATACCTCTCCTGGTGTACATATCTATTTCATCCGTATTCTTGATCGGGTTGCTGCAAAAGCTATCATATCCGAGCGCTTGACATCTCAATGTTTTCGGCGCGGAGGGGCGCAGCATGCAAATATGGGTGAATTGTGTGTACATTGAATTATCAAGCGAGGCGCTTGGAATATGACAATCCCGCGCAGAAGTTGTTCATAGAGATTTGGAAGGCCATACGGTTACCCGATTCTTCACGGAACAACACCTCGATATCGACGTAACTCTCCTATCATTTGATGTCTTCGACTCCGGCACGCAGACAAAGAAACAAACTGGTGCAACTTCGATCTTCAATTTAATTTAAGGGCTAAAGTGTACACAATACAACGTACCGAAAGAGTGATTAAAAACCCTCATCACGTACATGATGCTTCATTATCCATTGTTGAAGCATATAAAGAAAGACGGACTTGTATTCACACGTTTATAAGAGTGTTTATTTAAGCAAGGTTAATCCGTGAGCGATCTTCTAGCTCGGTCTTTTCACCCAACCTACTACACGAAGACAAATATGCAATCAAATCACATCAAGGCCATAGACAGCAGGATAGACATCACTAATCATCCAATATATCTTCTCCAAGCTTAATTGATTAAACAATTAATTATGATCAACGAAAAGCTTGAAACTCGCGTTTCGGTGATTGAAGCTAAGGTCTACAACAAAATCAAACAAATAAAAACAAATGAAAGCCGTGAAGATAAGAGCAAAGAAACCTTAGCCAAACGCCGTCGGACGAGTTCGTCGACAATGTAAAGGACGTCTGCTTTTTAGGTATACCCAGTAAACCCGCCTCTTTAATTGTTTGATAGCTCGAGCAAGCACACAGAATCCACCGCCAAACGCGTCGCTGCATTGATAAATCTATGTTTTTGCTAATGGCTTCGTGCTAGATGAGAAGGCTCCGCAATATCGAGACGATGTGTTGGAGTTTGGCGATGTCGCCGAATGCAGTTACTTATGTTTCTTGGCAAACACAATATCAAAGCCCGCAGAGCACAAAACATCATCAAGTCCATGCGCAAGCTACACGAAGTTTGTCAGCGAAATAAACACATCCAACGATACAGAAAACTTCAAGCCGCCAGGAGCATGGTAGATCCAGCACCTGCGCATACTACAAACATCATCAAAGTATTCATTACCCCGCAGTATCCATAGATGCTGGTCTTCACGCCGTTGTATACCGGCTAAGTGATACCGGACCAAAGAATGAGGAATACAAAAACTGCACATTAACAATTTTGGCGAAACGCATAATCTCGTCCTGACTCTCATGATACAGCGTAAATACAAAATAATACAATAATCCATTTCATCTTTGAGCTTCGGGGTCAGATCGCTTAAATGTTTTTGGACATGGCAAAAACGTATAACGTGACGGCGTGTAATTGCAGGGCTAGAGGTTCGAGCTCTCCGTCGTCGTGTACAATATCTTACGGTAATCATATATCATGTACATATTAAACTCGCAAATCTTCCTATATTTGGCGCGGTAGTGCGACTGGAAGCATCCGACACCGTTCTTGCTTGAGACGCCAATAGTGGACAGAGCTACAAGCACGCATGAATTATTAATGATGAGAGCCGATTTTTGACCGACCACGTGCCTATCGACCACATAAAAACTTACTCTTGGTTTCAACGAAGTTGGCGACTTCTATAGTCTACCCAAATACGTTGCCACCCACGGTCTCGTAGGTCACCCGTTCTCCTTGTTCAATCACTGGGCCTACTCGCTCGATACGGGGTCTTGTCACTTCAATAATCTTCACAGCAATTCGCACTCTCCCTCTATCGCCCTCTACATTGTAGGACATGCCTGTTTCTCGTAAAAGTAACTATTTTCACGCCTTGTCGCAAACTAACTCTCTACACATGATTGGACGAAAATAGTCGACCTTCGCGTACCTCGATTTAATCTTCTTCAGCCCAAAAGGATGCGAGTATCTGACGTGGGTTGTTGGATTGCACTCAACGTACGGAATTAAGCCCATCCTGTTCACGGAGTCACACAAAGATCGTCGAACAGAGTAAGAAACCTGCCACCCATCCACCCATTCACCCATCTACGAAACTACAGATGGCTCACAATTAAAGGGACCACGGTTAAAGGACCAGCACAGTTCTAAAACCGAAAATTAGTGGACAAGATAACACATACAACTTTCAAGTGTTTTTTCATCGCACAGCTATTGGACAAAAGAACGTAGTGACGCCCGCCACCCGTTCCATTCTCCCCACGCAAGGACAATTCTCAATTTCCGAACACCTCCGCAGACAAACACGACGTACGAATGGCGCCCCGAACGCACCTTTCCTTCGTCCAGAAGAGAGCTCTACAGACAAACCAGCGAGAGAACCCTGAACTCACGCAAGCCGATCTCTGTCGATGGGCGCTGGTAGAGTTTGGAGTCCGTGTTGCACGGTTCACGATCAGCAGGATTCTGAGCGAGGACAATTCCTGTCACCCTCAATCCGATAGCCAAACAGCAGCAGAAGGGCAGACATGCCGAGGTGGAGAAAGCGCTATTCGTTTTCGTGCTCGACACTCGAAGTAAAGACACGTTGACCGACTTCATCCTCCACCAGGAGGCCAATCAACTGCTCGAGGAAGCAGGTGTAACGACGACGCTCTCGCTTTTGTGGGTGTCCAGGTTCAAAGCCCGACACGGCATCAAGTTTTACCCACTGCATTTCGAGGCGGCCTCAGTCGAGCTAGAGACCCTTCACCGGCGGCGCCAGGAATTTCGGACCCTTCTCGACGGCTGCGCGGCGTGCGATGTTTTCAACATGGATACAACCGGTCTATTATATCGCATGAATGCATCGCGGGCTCTGGCAACGATGACTATGCGTGGCAAGAAGAAATATAAGTCGCGCATTTCGATAGGGCTATGCTCCAATATGGACGGGACTGAGAAACTGGACCCTATAGTGATCAACAAGTCCCTCAACCCCCGTTGCTTCAAAGCCATCTACGTTTCCAAGCTACCCGTCCTCATCCATGCAAATGCAAAGGTATGGATGACTGGCGACATCTTTGCAAATTGGTTAAAAGCGTTCATTCTCAAAATTAGTGGGCAAAAAGTTCTTCTGCTGCTCGACAACGCGACCTCACATGTCAATTTGGAGCTCTCAAACGTACACATTCACTTTCCTTCCGCCAAATACCACCTCCCATTTGCAGCCAATAAACGCGGGCATTATTCGCAACTTCAAGCTCAAGTTCAAGGCCCAATTCGTGCAGTGGCTACCGGACATGGTGACGGCAGGGACGGAGGACAAGAAGCTCGACGTTCTTAGCGCAATCCTTATGATAGTAAAATTGTGGGCTGAGATGCGCCCTGAAACGATTCGACACTGTTGGATCCACACCGGAATCGTGTCGGGAGTTATGGCGGCAGTGCTCCGTAGGCAAGACGAGCCGGTCCGCCCCAATGATCTCTCAATACTGGCTAATCTAATCGACAATCTATCATTTGTGATGTAATGGATGCAGACGACTATCTGGAGTGTGACTAAGACCTGGAAGAATGGGAACCAGACTCCGATGAAACTGCCACCTCTGAGACATTTCCGCGTGATGACGACAGCGACGGAGACGAAATTCCCATTTTCACTCATCGCGACGCGCTGAATGCTGCAATACAATTGTCTACGTACCTATTCGTACACAAGATCGATATTGCACACAAGATTATTATTGTGGGGATGCAACTTCTGACCGAGAAATGCCGCCAACAGCTATAACATAGAATGCACCAGCAGCAAATCACCGATTAATTTCTCGAAAGAGTAAGATCAGTGGCCCATACTAAACTACCAGCAATAACTTAATAGCACGCAAAAATGAAACTGATATTTAATATGTTAGATCACTTAGACTTCTACATTTTTCTTCATATCTGACTTTCCTAGAAACTTATTCCAATCATCCAATTCCTATATAATTTTCCTAAATATTTTAATCAATCATATTTCAACAGAAAAGAAGTGGTGTCCTTTAAGTTGATTTCGATCTTAAGGACACAGCGAAACTTTATGGACATATTGCGCTCTCTAACTGTGAGTTATCTGTACATCCACTGCAATCACAGCATCCACTAAAAATTCTTCATCAACTATTAACTTTTCATACGTACAGCACGCGTATTCTAATCGTCGACGACCGATTAATAGTAGAAACGCCATCCACTGCTTGCGGGGCGGAATGTCGACAAAGTCAAAACCGATGGGTACCTGACATACAGATCCTGAGCATCAATCAGCTTATCTACATAATTTATGCAAGCACATCACTGATGCTCAGCGTTTGTTGAACATAGCAACCACTCTGTACACCATTATTTCACGGGAAAACGCGTCATCAGGATAGCACATGGGCGGCATGTAGGCCAACATGTAGCTGCTTACCTACCATTTTATACAAAGTAACGGTTAATTTGCAGTCAAGTACGCGCGTATGGATATACATGGACACGGAAGCACGTGCCTATACATTAAAGCACCATCATGTACAACTCGTACATAGTCCACATGTCGAGGTAGATTAACACGATGACACAACTCACGATGAAGTGAAGCAGATCGGCACGTATAATCTTAATTCCGAGCTCTCACACGTGAGCAAAATGTTTGACTCAATCAATCATATTTTAAGCTCTCCTGTCCACTTATAATTCGTAGCACAAAACATGCACACACATTTGCACACTATTACACAACGTCGTCTTGGCTTTGTCCCGGTCGGAGCGTGTCAGAGGCCGGACATTTTATTGTATGGCACAATGATTCGGTGGCGAGTTACCATATCTTTATATAATCGTAACGCGATCTCTGAATTAGTATTAATTTTGAAGGTTTGTTCAGGTTTTCGCGTGAGTTTGTAGATTCAATAACACGCGCATACTTATCTCTATTGAAATTGAATTTTCTGGAGTGGCTGTAAATTTACTGCTTCACTTAATGTATATTCCAAATGACGCGACCGTAACATCCCCATAACATTTCTTAAACTTTTATTTAAAATCGAGAACGGCAAATGCGTGGTTGGTATATAAAAATCGCTTGGTTTGCCGTGTTTTATTTTGTGTTTCTGTATGACAGAATCTGTTCTGACATAGCATACACGATTTGTTTAGGCATTTGAAGTTAAATTGCGTTTAAATTTCCATCCAGAAGGAGGTCGAGAGGAGCGCCACGCTAATTAATTATCAGTTGCCTATAAAAGTCATTATATTTTCAAAAAAGAAGAGCGGTATTGAAGCATGTAACCGCTTAAAAGTCGACCTTTTCCGGCAAGATTAAACACATTAGTCTGATGTGTACAACTGTTACAAATGACTACCTATAAAAGCGATCTGTGATTGGCACCTGACAAAATTCAAGCTGTCCGGATTTTGCTGCCACAGTAGAATCAGGCAGTACTTAATTGATTGGCATATTGCCCAATTTTTCTTTTACAACCATAATGTTATCTAATGATGTTTTGCGCCGCTGAAATGAACACTTTTTTAGTCACAGTTGCAAACTAATTAGATCATTAATCGTTCGAACGTCTAACGCAACAACTTTGTACAAAATTGCGTAAATAAAAGTCATTAATATGTGCCTGAAATTCATCATCTATGTTCTTCGTATTCGTAGGTTTAAGTTGAATAAGCAATGGTACCCATAATTAGGTACAAATGATTTTTCCACTGATAGCGTAGAGTATTTTTTGCTAAATTGAAGGGAATTGTTTAATGCAGGCCCACCAAATTACTTAATGTACGCCTTTTGATACGATTTACTATTTGGTGTTACACGCCTTCCCTCGAAAATAAAAATGTAATCTTTTCTACAAAAGTATTAAATTTTGTTGTTGAATGCACCACCTTGCGTAGGGAAAGCTTTCAAAAGGTTTCTTATCAGGCGCCGCCCTAGTCGACAATCACATAGGACGATGCACGTGTCTGGAACGTGTGAGATGAGTGTAGGGCTGCTGACAACTCGCTGATGAAGGTTTTCGCTTATTTGGTTGATATGCCAGCTTAAATTAAAGATCGAGCGACAAAAGATTTACTTGATGAGGTTCTACAGCAGGATTAGGGCGACCAAAGCCACAGATAACGTACATTGGTCGCCCTGAAGCGTGCAAAGTGCAACAAAACAATTATATTACTGAATTGAGAATCAAGACGCCGCGGCGATTGCGCTATGCGCCTAAACACCTGAAGATAATGGCCATAATCGGGGCGAACGAAGTGCTGCTTGTTACCTTTAAAAATATGTCGCACAACTTGTTCTTGTAGGACAACGAGTCTGTGCGACGTGTCAGTATGTTTTAAAGGTATTAAGCCAAAGTTTTATGCGATAGATGGCAATTTTAAATTCAAAATGTTTATCGCTTACTTTCCTGCATATTTGCGCTTGTCGACATATTGTATAGATATAAGAAGTATCAGCAAAAGACATTTCTACACGTCACACACGATGACGTGATGCATACAATCATTATTGCTTGGCGTCAGATAACGTCGAAAGGAAAGTCCATGATACCAGAGGTATGGCATCATATGGTTCGAAATAATCGCTAAGTAAATGCTGACACTTTTACGCAGGCTAAGAAAATTTTACACCTCTGTATCCACCACCAGTACCGTTGTAGATATCCCAATGCGATAAGAAAATTGTAAGTGAATGAGATAGTAGCAATATAACCTTTTTTACCTTAACTGTCGTTATGTACACAAACCTGTGACTTAATTTTTTTCACTATACTTTTACAGGATCGATAAAGGGGGATGTCACTGCTGATGTATTGATGTTGGTATCATTGCCAGTGCTTTCATGCTTTCAGATGACTGCTTGTATCTTTGTAGAAATGTTTTTGCATTATGCCTAGTACCTCTTTGGCCACATACATCGCTTTTTCTGCCAACTGCCGCTTCAACTAATTCAAATTATGACGCGCCTCTATAGGTTGAGCTAAATCATTCGGCATTTATACCCGGTGTACGTTTGATTTGGCCCAAGTTGGGGCGACCTTTCGCCCCTGGTATTGCCGTATTCGCCAAATTAAATGTATGCGACCCCATCTCTGGAAGCTGGTGTTTCATGACCAGATGTTGATGGGGATTTAAAAAACAATACGTTAATAGCATAGTTTAAACGATTTCTTCTATATCGACGCTGTCAATATCTTTTACAATTCTAGATCCAAATATTGTGAATTAGTTAATAATTGTACAGGCCGAAGGTGTCAATCTGCATAATGGTCACCAATGTGAAGGCCTCCTCCCGAGGGCTTTCGTGCTAAAATTTTGTGCACGCACAGTAACTATAATGTGATGCTATATGATCCATAACAATTAAGTCGACACAATTTTGGTTCATTTAATAGTAGCATTTGCTTGTGAGCTTTCATAAGCGCTTCTTGTGAAACAGGACTAACCCACCCCAGCTAAAAACTATCATCGTGATCATTTGACAAATTATGATACAACCGCCTACCCCAGCTCTTAGTTCAGCCACCACGTTGAGCAAGGCTAAATCAATCTTATTGCACACATCTCACAGGTCCATGATCGACACCTTGAATTCTTTTATTACGGCATGAGCTCCCTCCACTCTTGACGTATTCAAATTGTTAAATTCAAAAGCTTATTTGGTCATGCGGATACAAAGCGGGTTATCAATGGGATCCACTGGCGCGTAATGTAGTCAAGCACCATCTTCTTCACCGAATATTTCTCTTGGAAATCACCCCATGTATAAAACATTATGCTTTTGCTTCTGCCCGCACCATCTGTGAGTGGACAATATCATGAGTGATCAAGGAGAATTGTAGACAATGCTACATTTATCTACCTCCATCCAGTCCTTTGTATAATCGTCCCGATCATCCACAGTAAAATGCTGGCAATAATTTTGAAGCAATTTTTTTCAATATGGCAACGACATATTTAATTCTTTGATTGCGGAAATACGCTATCAATCGCGGCAAGCAAACCATAATCTCAGTCGGTTACAAGCGTATTCGGGTGAGTGGCGCGAGGCGCTGCATGTCATTTTGCGAGCTAATACAAATCCGCAACACGCTCTTGCGCCCATTTGTATAATCAGGGGAGACGTTTCGTAGGAGCATAAAGCCCAAGAAAATTAAAATATACAAACTAATTGGGACAGTTACATGCAGAAGTAATATACCACAACTGTCAGTTTTGTACGTAAAATATATCATCAGCGCATCGATAAATTGGTGGAGAAGATAAGAAGCAATTATTTGCGCAAAAAACATTGAGTAATATGCCCTTCACGATCACAATCGTACTGAAAACGGTACTGATTTCGACGAAAATCATCCACATGTGCCTCCATCGGTTCCTTTCCTATCAAGCTCTTGTTCTGGATGCGAATTCACTTGTCGTATGTAGTCCTTGCGTGCGCTAGTGTCCCTGGGTTCTTAAGCCTCAAAGTAATACAAGTCTCTATCGGGGACCTACCCGCCTTGATATTTAGCTCAACCATAAGCTACTGGTTCTTGTTAATGCGTCGTGCAGCTGCACGATCAGCTATATCAAATGTGGTTGAGTAATCATGCACTTCATTCTTGACTGTTAAGTGCCAAAGATCATCTTTTTTGACCCGGGCATAGAGCTATAACTTGCAGTCCCATATCTTGTGGCACCTTAACGCTTGGTATTTTCGTCTGACACCCGACGTGGCACCCCGCCACGATCGCACTTCAATTAATATATGCATCCATCACTAGCTCTTGTGACGGTAACTTGGTACTGTTGAGTGAGAGTAAAAGCATCCACTGAGATTCGAAGATTATCGTAGGTGTCATCGGTTTGTTCTGGTGGGATCAGCATGTACTTAATTTTACGAAATATTACTTCGTAAGTTTCCGTGTCTTTATAACTCTAAGAAGCAATCTGAGGTGGCAATTGGTCACGTTAGGCAGAATTAGGCGTTTACTAAACCCGTCGATCCTGTAAGTGCTGACTATCTTGCTTTCTAAGAGCCCATGGTTGGTAGTGTTAGCCAAAAAAGGGTACTTTTAACAAGGCGCACATTTAACAAATCATAGACGTACATTTAACAATTCCCAGCATAAAATGTCAATAATCATTTTACATATCATATTCAATCGAAATTGTATATGCATTCCTGGCTTAACTTCGGGTTTATAATGCAGGATAGACAAGTCAGGTGTAATACTAGTCTACAAACTCAGTTTTGCGCTAGTACGCAAGTAACGTCAGATACCTAACAGCTATTATTCGTGATCATAAAGATGCGGGTAGGAGTCGCTGCACATGATACGCATACGATCCTATTTCCAGAGGGTGGTGTTTATTTTCTTTATTACAACATGCACGTATGATTCTTATATATTTTAAATGACCGAATCGTCCACGACTAGAGCTTCACGTGCATATAATAATTTACAACTATTTATAATTATAAGTCATAACTAGATTTGTAAAGTCAAGCTTTGAATATAGTTTGCGAGAGGTTTCATTAAACTTGACTCACCGCATCCACAATACTCGAATCTATATCGACTATCAATCCTTCGAAATTCCAAGCACGGATGACAGTCGTTTCATTGCCTGTCGTTTGTTTCGTATCAAAAGAAAAGTATCCGTATTGAAACTTGATCTGCATCGAGCAGACGTTTTTTTAATGCATTCATGTCGTCTCAAATTGGACCTATGCACGTGAGCCGTGTACGTTGTGATTTGGGCACCACCAAATTATGAACAATATATCCATTAGTTATTTTATAGCTAAATTTTATTTCAAATAATAACCTAACAAATTTAGAGAAAGAGAAGGTTGAAAATGAGTCGGGGACGCGTATCATCGACTATATACAACTTTGTTGGCCAATCTCCGTTGATGGGTAGTAGTACATCCTATGTGAGGGTTTCGATACACGTGCCACCAGTCACGGTGCCAGTGCTCTCTCACTCGTCCACCGGGATCGGTCTCTTACATGTTGAAATGACGCAAGGCATAAAAGATTTAACGGCTCGACGACTTGCACTTCTTATCGATTTGTCGCCTCGCCGGAATGTAAGAAGTTGAATTTGAGGGCCAAATATTTTTCTGACATTTTCATCGCTTATACATGACCCTCCGGGCATCGTACGACCATGCATATCTCGTTATTTAAATGTCAGAGGGGGCCAGGACTTTCAAATCTCATCCACCCAGTAATTACTTGAACTACTGAGGTTTACTGAAATCGAACGATGCACCAGTTTACCGGCGATTCTGTCTTCTGCGCGAGATATCCAGTGATCATATACTTGCTAAATATCGGTCTTTGGTTGTATGATCAATTAGCGAGGTGTTAATCGTTAAAGATACCTATAATTTAGTGGTCTTTATCGTGAGACGCGATCAAACGCCTCCTGGACGCCTCCTACGGGTTAGCCTAAATCGAAGTTTTTTATAAAAATTAATGTAAGAATTGAAGAAGAATCATCAAATACGTATTTCAGTGGCGATCATGCGATTCTTGTGATCATGATTCTCCACCGGTGCACAGACGAATAGATATAGGAGGGGGAACTCTGTTTGAGTAATAATTAGCCTTGTCACCCTTTTTTGACCGTCGATGGGCGTGCTATGCGCTTCTAGGTGGACTCGTGTCGATGAAAAACTTTACCATGTTTGAGATGGGATGGTGATCGTATGTAAAGATGCACACGACCACGGTCGTATTAGTATTTTGCTTAAAAAGTTTTACCATAGTCTCTACGAGATCATATTTACCAAATATATGCTTGATTTTAAAATCTTTAATATAAACTAGTCGTCGTGCGATCTTTCTATCTGTGTCTAATCGCATTTAAAGAGTATTTAAGAGTGTTTGCCATCCTGGCCAAATAATCTCGGAATGATAATCTTAGCAGGCTGTCGATCTAATCAGACGTCAGGAGGCATAACGATCCTACCCAAAATTAAGAAAGATACTTGTGCATTCATAGGAAGTTTTGATTTTTTTGAATGGTATCGAAACATAGTCTCAAATTCCATCAGCCTATTTTGCTTGTTGGTATGTATCGCCACTCTTTGCCTTGTGCTGTCAAGATTTCTTTGTCCATCAAATCCGGTGATCCACGCCAGATATCTTTAACCCATCATCATCAGAACGCGTTGCACGAGATCAATTTCCTAAAATCGCAATACTTAAGACCACGATACATGAGATCGCGGTGTGTGGTGCACCTCATTGTGTGGCTCTCACTTACCGAAAAACTAGTACTTGGTCGCAGCGCGATCTGCGGTTCACACCTTGTAATCCGCCTAACCGCATTTACACTACAGAGATCATGGCGACCAATTTTAGTCGATTAGGGACTTTATTTATAACATACATTCACCTATATATTCAAGATATGTGATAGTACGGGTTTGTTGATACTTGCCGGTGTATCTACACCAGAAAAGCTTGGAAGGTTATCCTGAAAAGAGCCAAAATGACGTGGGCTGGAGTTGGTGGTACTAGTCCTATTCTATCCATCCTCTTTTTAAACCAACTAGATTTTTTCTCATGTCCCCTACATACAACATCTCTATCTTTCTAGCAAAGAAACAGTCTGTTTTTTTGGTCTAATTAGTGTCTGTCTTTTCTCCCACTATACCTTGATATCCATATGTCCGGCATTGAATCGCGAATTTATGTATCTAATTTTTATATTTAGTATAAAAATATATACTCGAAGTCAGTTGTACATTTGTACAATGTTTCGCGTACGCTGTCGTCCCAAGATATTTGTGGTCTCTACCCTTAGGCTTGGTGATGGCAATGAGGACCGTGGGAGGTACAACTATTTAGTTCATGTAGGTGACAGGTAGGCAAAAAAAGAATTCTGGTAAAGTTTATCGACCTTTCAAGATAACTGGTAGTACAACCAATTGAATGGTCATGAGCATCGTGCGTGACTGTCAGTCAATTCTAAGCATGAGAACCATGTATAGCGTACTGCGTCGGTGTTGACCCGGTAGATCGAAGTCGCAGAAATGTAAAGCAGAGAAGATCGATGTCTAATGAGCTCTATTTATATTAAAGTTTAAGAGAACGATTTATTCACACTCAAACATGTATTTGTAATCCTGTGAACTAATTTGACACTTGTTATGAAAATCATTACAAGCGTTGGTCATTTTGACGTGGTACTAAACCTCTGTAAAAATATAAATTAAAACGACTTTGTAGGTCATTGTAATCTGGCGCTTGGCAATTTTTAAAACTTTATAAATGTGCTTGGTGAACGCTTTGTCGCCTGCCGCAACGCAATTTTATTTGGCGAATAAAAAATGTGTATCGTAAAGCGCATATAAAAAATTGAAACATTAGAAACAGATTTTAGCTTAATTTGTTCAGAATACAATTTACGATTACACGATGTAGCATTTGTACTGACTTTTAACTACGGCAATATAAGCTCCTTTTTTATTATTCACTGCATTTTTACGATCAGTGAGAATACATTACCTTCATATTTTCGTTTAAGTAGTAAATTAAAAATGTTTTTACAAGCACCTATTGGGGACACGCTCTTAGGTCAAAAATTTATGTGTCTGATACGCATTATCGAATAAATAAGATAAAAATGAGGGCGGAATAAAATTGCTGGCCCGAATCACGAAGCCAATCTTTAACGTGTTTGTCCCGATCGCGCTAGTACGCACAAAACCTAAGCTCGATAAATTTCAGCAGCGAATAAAAGGACTGGGTAGAAGATCGTGGCTAGATGTAGTACCTATTATATCTGAGCAACACGTTTTGAGGCTAAACCAAGTGAGGTAGACTCAAGCTTACCAGATTGTTTAGTGCAAATTTTTCCACAGTGAAGAAACATTATTTGAAATCGACATCTCGCCAGAACGTAACGAAGCCCTCAATCCGGATCAAAGGATGAGTTCACAAAGTGACCACTATGCTATACAACAAGGCACGGATTGGACTCCCATATTCATGATGCCGAAAACCTAGTCACTTGAAATATAGCGATTCACATCAGCAATTTTGTGAGTTCAACCTAACAAAATAAGTTTGTACAACGCCATATATCTTTCTGTATATGGGTTATTAGCTGCGAGAACAGACTATATCAAAAGATTAGATTCTCTAAGATCTTGAAGTCACGCTAATTTTTTATTTAAAAGATGACGAGACTTTAACCGACGGCATATAAAATTATATAGGAAATGCCTTCTGATCACTTAATGATTTAAGTTATATCCCAGACATCGAAATTTGGTATCGAATCGCTACTGCTGTTTGCACATGCAATTGCTCTCACATATTGTGAGTGATATGACGTTTCAGTGTCCATTATCCGTTTGCTAAAACCGTTTGATCTAATAACTATCTTCGCTTGAACATATCGCAGAACTTGTACATGCGCAATATCGTCTCGACAGATCAATCGTCTTTCGCATTAATCAATTCAAATGTATATTAATATTGGATCGTCTACAATTCCTTTGAATGATTGACTGTTTACATGCAGGGGATAGGAATTAAATTAATTATGTAAAAGTTATATTCTATTCCAATCACGATGAGAACGTGAGCATTTTATATAGCGTTTTGCTCGGTAGTGTGCTTTTTTGTTTTTACTAACTACTGACCAATGATCGATAGCCGCGATAGTCCACACATACTCTCTATTACATTTCTTATTCACAATAATATTCTTCAACAAAGTCAGCCTTATGTAATAATATACAACAATTCCAATGATGCAACAGATATATCGTACACACTGTCACAGCATGACAAATTGATAGTTCTTGCCCAATCGGTGGTACTTAAATGGCCCCACCGAAGTTCGCTCTCTAGTCTTGTATGTAGGTTGCCACATCGATCGCAGCTTATGCTACTTTAGTAAATCTAAAATAGGATCTCACTGTATCTCAAAGGTGAAAAGGCTTTTATTGAAGCGTGGCAAATCGTTTGCTCTTTAAAAGACATAATTATTATCCGAAAAAATATCAGTAGTGCGTTAATTAGTACTACTAACAATTATTTTACTAAATACCATTAAAAATAATTTATTAGTACACAAGTTTTTTAGCCAAACCACGATTGTGTATTTTTAAAAATTGTGCAATAAATTTGCACGTGTCGCAAAGCCGATAAATTCTAGCCAAAAAAGGTTGCTCATTTTTTTAATATAATTTTTTTTTGACATGTCTTGGTATTATACTACAGGCAGCACAACACATAGATCATTATTATTCAAACGATTAAAGCTGGGGCTTGACCGAGCAGGTTGCGCCTATCATTTGGGCCCGAAAGGCCGATATTGTTTCTGCTTGGTTATGATTGATAGTCATTCCTGTCTAGATTAAGGCTGACCAAAATCCTAAGCTGGACGAAAAGGAATTACATAAAACGTATTAAAACACACATCTTCCCCTACACAGTAACGTTTTCCTGATTATTCACAACTTCACCCATTTCCTTGTTATGTTCCAAAAGAGATTCTCGTATCACGACCTCATTCATCAGTGAAATCATTCGAATAATTTTATAAGCTACATGTGGTTGATATCTTGAATAATGTTGAAATCCCTGTAGCTTTGAAATATTGAAACATGTTTATATACAACTCTGTCCGCAAGATGTCCTATTGCACTTTCGTGCCTTTCCACTTATCATGGCAATTCGTGGATGGATTTTCATAACAACTCGTGGATAGAAATTTAAAGGGCTTATATTACACCGAACGATCAGTGCTTCTATACAAATACTTATGCTATAAATACTCAAATGCGTTTCAGACAGTCCATCACGCCGTTCTATCGTGTAATACTTGGGTCAATAATGGTCCGTATATTTATAGACCCAAAGAATATCATAATCATGGACAATTCCATAATTTTAAATATCAACTGGAGTATTTTATTTAATAATCATTATTTAACTGCTCTAACGTGAGTGTGTTTCACTTTTGCTGAGAAACTTCTGTACGGTATACCGTTGTCGAATAGTTCTCAATTTTACATTCATTTTTTAAGATTGTGACACAGTTTTATAATGAAGTAACGTTACGCCATATTTGTTACTGTGCATCATAAGTCAAAACATTTGTTTTGTGTCTTAAAGCTTGCTATATTTTTGACACACACCCACATAATGTGACATCGGTAAATGTCTCAGATATCAATCTGACTCTACCACACAACTTTAGGCTGATCCCACATTCGCCGAATCGAATTTGACCCGTTCGAAAGTTGCGAAAAAAGACTCGTAGGTCTACTTTCGCTGGTCTAATCTTGCCGGAGTTGCTTCACCATCATAGGTTTTGAAAGAAATGTTGTCGTTTTAAATAAATACACAACTCTGGGCAAAACGCGATACATCCGCTGTAGTTAGGGAGGATATATTGGTAGATTACAGCAATATTACATCTTGGTACTTGAAAGTTATCCATGATATGAACTAGTTGCTGTACTCATTTTCACTTCATTCACGAATGGTGTGTTTCAGGTTTAACTCCGGTACAGGGTAGCATTGAACAATACGCAATATGTAGGTTTTACCTCTATGCAAAATAGTCGATAACATGAGTTTGCGTTTTGATTTGTACAAGACACGTGCCTTGATAAGGCGTCCGTGATCCGACAAGTCGAAACTCTTGCTAAGCCATACACAATCAAGCACCTTGTTCAAATGAAGCGGGCAACGTGAGAGATTTTGAATCTCTTTATCGTTGATTTCTCTTGCACTAAGACTATAAGCTCAATGATCTTAACAGAATCGTTCATTTCTTGTTACGATCATAATAAACATTTCGTAAAAAAAAGACAATCTCTGGCAAAGAATCTGTTGTAACTCCGCCTGACAAGAGGCGAGTCGGTTGACAATTTGTATACAACGAAGCTCGGGTTTTGAAGTTTTTCTTGCAGCCTCTCTTTGCAAAGTAGATGATCACAAAAGCATCGGTGGCCGTCTCGAATAGAGGACAGCGCGTACAAAGCTTAACGTATGTTCTTGGCGCGGTCGTTGCTGCAATCATAGAGCTCTCATAATTTTCAGCGACATGTTAATCTGACATCTACATATATTAACGACATGTCAATTTCAGAAAGGATACAAAATTATGTATCAAACTATCACCAATTCGATAGGAATACACTGGGCACTTGTTAAAAAGAATGCATCACAAACTTTGAAAACATGAAATAAAAGTTGATCAGCAGATCAATTAAATACACCAAACTTTATTTATATGTCCCTACATCGGAATTTGTTTACCTTCAAAATTTACATGCATAGTGCAATTTATTGACATTCACCTCGCAAAAGTAGTCGAAAGCATTAGCATCTCAAATTAAAATTTGACAAGGGTTACAAGACTGTGCATGCAAACGATCGTCAGTCGCTGGTGAATTTTAAGCTGGTACATGTGCCTGTGGCGATCAAATTTACATTCATGTGATTGAAAAAAACTAGGAAAAGCCGACAGGAGAACTAAAAATTAATTTTATCATGGCACTCATAAAAATGGCAACGACCAAATTAGCCTACCGATTGAACAACTATCTCTGTTGTATGACTAAGTACTGAAAGTACCGCAGTAAATTAAACATTTGGACTTGGATAATGTGTTTCGCTCACGCCTGATGAAATTGAGCAAGGAAAGCACAGACACGCAAGTAGTCGAGAAATAATTTTTATCTAAATATAATTGAATGGTGATGTCCTGCAATTCAAAGTGGCCTTTTTCTTATAAAGGATTGATTAAAACCGATGAGTAGTATATTTTGTAGACTGAAAGTCGAATTATCGCCGTTTTCCAGCTGGATAAAAGGATGGATTTTCATAAGGAGGTCGATCATTTTATGGTCTTATTTGAAAAGTGTTCGACATTCACGTTCGTTTTTCTGCACGGACGGTGGTGTTTACAACCAAAATGTCGACCAATTTTTCAAGATATTGTATCCTCACAATAACTTCGTAAAACATACAAGTTAGCGTAGCAGGAAAAGCAGTACGAATGCGCATTACTATTATTTATGTAATCAATGCATATATTTCGATTGTGTTTGCCTCTTTGCACCTAAGGCAACAAGGTGGAGTACGCGTCATACATCCTCTATCGAAGCTGTAGCCGTCGCCAACACCGAAAATGCCTTGCTGCGTATAGTTTTGACGATCAAGATCCTGAAATTAAGACGAATTTGCACTTTTTTATATATTACCTGACATGTATAGAAGTCGGAACAGAAATTTTATGCGCTGGAGATTGCAAAGTGAAACTTTAAAAAAAGCGACGAGAAGTAAGGATGTGGTGCGTTTCCAAAACAATACATGGTGGTTATTTTTTCAGCATATATACAATGTTTGATAATAATTCTGGTAGTATTACTTCTAATAAGATGTGAACAGGAGATGACACGAGTTCATTTTCCTGGGATACCCATGAACAATATGCCTTACGTAAGAATAAAGAAGAAGTAAAATGTAGAAGATGCGGCAGAGATCTAGGCACGCGGCACGCTTATCAGCAGAATTAAAAATAGACGAACATAATGAGCCATATAGTCAATCTTATCCACAAAATATTGTGAGGCGATGAAGCTTTCCAATGTATTGATAACGACTGAATTATTGGATGAAGATATTAATGCCCTGATTCGCCCTAGGGATTTTAAAGTCATAAAGGGACCTTAGGAAAACATGCCTTGCGTCTTTGGTGTATTTGTAGACACTTCTGACACCAAAGGTCGGGTCAAGCGTTTCACTGATCTGCTCATAGATTGTGAAACGAGCTAAAGGTTGGTGTCAAATGTTCTTACCTTTGCGGCGATCATGGAAATGCGTACCGTATAAACGATAATGAGACTTGATATTTTTGGTGTGTTCAAGATCATCATAAATATATATATATAACCTACTTCCAGCCGGACAAAAAAACGATTTAAATGTTTTGTGCAGGTACCAGGCGGTTTGCAACTCTCCCCTTGAGCTAAGTTAGTATTGGAGAAATTTAAGCGCTGCAGATATCTCGTTGAGACTATCATAGTTGCTTACTACAATCAATTCTGCCGGCAGATAGTGGGGTCAATTAGTTAATGATAAGTAATATTACGCTAGATTTGGACGCTGCGTCTCCGACGTGTGTCGATCCTTCATGTTTCGTGATAAAATAGCACAGTTGTAGGCGTTAATGTCGACAACATTTTATATCAATGACACGCGCGGGATAATAGGACTTGTGAGTTTTGTGTCCTTATTTTTCGTCAATCAAACATCTTGGTGCGGTCCAAAAGATTCTCAAAATCAAAAATGTGCAATAACCAAAGCGGTGGATGTGACTTACATCAGAAAGGGGCATATAAAAAGATCCTCCGTGATACCGAGATTGATTCTGTCAAATCCGTGCGGACGCCAACATGATGACTGATATTATTTACCTTTAAATCGAAATACCGCAACTAGTGCGTTAGAGTGACAGCCAATTAACAATCAAGAAGTTATAGGAGCTTACCGGAAGCCTATTTTGAGTGGCGCAATTCAGTCGTCTCTAAATTGCATACTTTTTTATCGTACGACAACGCGAAGCACATACATCGATGTCTAGTGACTGAATCTCATATGGCGCATTAACGGTACCTGAAGAGTTGACAAATGCCTAATTTTACATGGTCGTAAAGATAAGCAACGGTGGCAAGATCTATCATCAATTATCAGTTTCACTGAGTATGCCTCAATTAAGACGACCCGGAAGCGTTGACCGTAGAAGTCGTGAGGTTTAACGTACTAACTGTCAGCTGGGAATGCAACGGATCATAAAAGTTTTAAATTTTTCCAATTTGGTTTATCTTGTACAATTAGATCTCCTAACGACATGACACTGCCCTCTTCAGGTCGGGCCTTCGCATACTGACCCGGTCGTGTTTATCGTTTCACGGGACGGGCGGTTACTAACGACTGCTTTGATCGCCTATCAAAACGGATATTCCATATTTTAGCTGTTAAGATGTGTATAATACTTCAAGAGGTCTTACTATCTCGTACCAAGGCTCTTGGGGTGGTAATAGTGCTCCTCGTGTATGAAACATTTTGTTAGGAACTCGGGTTATTCTTACAGGGAAATCGACCTCGCGCTTTCCACTCGGCACGAGCGGTACTAATCTAGGTCACTAGATTACAACCCCAATGAGGCACGCAAGTTGTAAATATAGCTACGAATGGCCATACCAACCCCAATGGAATAGCTAGTAGACAATCAAATGGTAGTCGAAGCTCAGATGCGAGGTAAATGACATTTAGATCTGGGTAAATATGTACGTTCCCAGGGAAGACGGGGGTTGTCATATCGCGTCACGTACATTGGACAAGATGGCGGCCGACGCATTGAAAAAGAAGCTCATTTTTCAATACTTGCCTACATGTGCGTAGAACTTCAGTAACGATATTACGGATAATGAAGATTGATGAGAAATGGTGATGCGGCTCACACGACATTGGACGAGGTAGTTCAAAGATGACTATCGGCGGCTGGGACGTCCTATATTAATTTTCAGAATCAAGCGGTGCGCAATATTGAAGTCGGAGTGGTTCAGTAGTTAGTTGATTCTGAAATACAACAGCCCCAACGTACAAACACAACAACCGACGAGCTTAGTCGGCGCAACGGGCTAATACGTGAAAAAATCTCCTCTCGGTTCGCCCCGTCGGGGTTCAGTTGTGGGTCTCTCCTAATCAATTCATTACAACCAATTCATTCGGAAGTCTGCCTGAGCTCAGCATCCTCGAAACCTATCTCTTCCTGTGACTTCACACCAAAGGATGGAAGCCGACGCTTCCGCGTTTTGACAGGTCACCGGGCGTAGTGTACGCCCGACTGGAATAATTTCAGTGCCCTCGGATGAGGCCCACCGGCTTGAAATTCGACAAGAATTTAACGATTTCGTCTATTGGGTCACCGGCTTGTCACTTGACAAGACTCACAACGGTCCTTTTACTAGATTTACCGGCTCGTCGGCGACGAGATTCCTTCTTTCGCGAGTAGCGAGCTCCGCCCAACCCGGGCCTTCCTAATCTCTTGGCACTACTATCCGATACCTCTACTATTTATTCCTCTCGAGGTTCGACGGTAGGCATAATCTAGACCACGCAGGGACTTACCTTAAGTGTACGCGTGTCTTGGACTTAGAAAATTCTGCACTATATTAATCTATGCCTTTTGATATAGCTGAAGCGTTGAGTAATTTCTGTTGTTCTACTCTTCCAGTATACCCAAGCTAAATATAATATATCTTCTTCAATCTTCTCGCTATCTGCACTAAGCTCGATCGTCGACGACTTTGAGTTCAATGACCTTGACTTCGACGGCCTCTACTTCGACTTCGACGACCTCGACTTTGATTTTGACGACCTCGACTTTGACTTTGACGGCCTCCTTTTCTATGGCCTCGTGTTCGACGACATCACGCTCGACGACCTCGGGTTCGCCGACCTCCAGTTTGACGACCTCGAGTTTGTCGACCTCCGGTTGGACGAACTCAGTTCGACAAACTCAAATTCGACGATTTTGACCTCGCCGACCTCGCCGACCTCTTTTTCGCCGACCTCGACTTCAACGGCCTCTCATTCACCGAAATCGAGTTCGACGACCTCAGGTTCTACGACCTCGGGTTCGATGACCTCAGCTTCGACGATCTCGAGTTCGACGACCTTTACTTCGACAATTTCGACATTGACGATCTTGACTTTGACAACCTTAAATTCGATGACCTTGAATTCGACGACATCGACATCGACTTCGATGACCTCGACTTTGACAACCTTAACTTCGACGATCTCTGAGCTTCTGATATGCCGTTTGAAGCGGAATGTCGAGCTGGTGCAGCAGACAACATACGCCATAGAACCCGCCAAGTCTAGCCTGCTGCAGGCAAGTGGTGACACCAGGTATCGCTCCTGTCATTTTCGGCGCTTCATCCGAGGAGGCGCTGATCTAATGCTGCTTCCAGCTGGTGCTGATGACGTCGAACAGCTTGTCGAGCATCTCGAAGTAAGCGACACCGGTGTTCGAACCGAAGAATGGGCGTATATGAGGTGCAAATTAAAATACTCGCGTATCCAAACAACACCGAACTCGAAAGTCAGCATAGGATGTGCCTTGGCATGTAGAAGCATCCAGAGGAAATGAAAAAGCACAGACCAATCTGAGAATGTTGGCGATGATATGATAGTTGGCAGCACATTGCACGCGGACAAACACGGCAACTTGGCTTGATTCATGCTGGCAATATTGGATACATTGTCCACCTCCTTGGCAGCTTGAATCTTTAGGGCAGTCTGCTTCATGCTGATGCGGATGCCGACGTGCTTTATTGCCAGCCTATATTCCAGATGCGTCTTGATGGGGACCGCGTCGTCACCTTACGACTCTCCACGACTGAAAATGCGCATCACATTAGTAAACGTGAGCATCTCTATATCCTCGGGATCCCATAGCATTTTCTAATGACGAAGTCAATGACCCCTTTGTCAATACGGTAGGTGATGTGGTATCTTTCCTGATCCATATGCGATACGATGGTATTGACAAAAAAGATAGCAACGTCGAAGAAGGCCGACTTGTCAGAGTCGGACTTGTGTTAATATTTCGCCTATTTGGTCGGATGATGCAGAATGAGGAGCAACCTGTAGTTCATCGGGCGATACTGCGGGTCAAACGTCTTCTTGGGAAAGGTCTTCTACCGTTTAGCCCCTACATTTTTCTCGACACCGTACGCGACGTAGAATCCGCAGGCGATGAGGTTGATCTTGTCGGTTTAAGTGTCCTTGCCATCAACTTTAACACCATGTTCCAGCTTGTGTTTATCGTTAAACGACGTACCGCGCGCGGCGGAAGCATTCCCACGCTTCGCAGGTGGAGCCATAGTCTGTCCAAGCAACTATAACGATTGGAAATTAAGCTCAAGCACAAAACCGCCACCATAAAATTCGATACGGCATTGGTGGACATTAGGCATTTTACTATATTTTTTAGGAAATTGCTAAATTCACACCCCTTTTCCTTAGATTCACACCCTTCCTTCAAGATCTTATATATAAAATCCCTATTCATATTAAGATTTGTTTTCTGACAAAGTTATTACTCAATAATCTAGGCCATTGATTGGCAAGTAATACGTAAGAAATACATAAGATACTACTCACACCTGTGGTCTAGATCCTCCAGCGTTTACTGATAGGGCACCACGCAATAACATACTTCCTCCTCCCGAGGTTGAGTATGCCAGTCGGGAGCAACTTATGGATACTGTGCAGACGTTCGCACGTGGCCAAGGTTATGCT
The DNA here is from genome assembly GCA_947650285.1 of Hyaloperonospora brassicae. Taxonomy (NCBI): domain Eukaryota; phylum Oomycota; class Peronosporomycetes; order Peronosporales; family Peronosporaceae; genus Hyaloperonospora; species Hyaloperonospora brassicae. The sequence continues at coordinate 2,719 of CANTFL010000978.1, read as the reverse complement.
GTTACGATTAAAAGTTCGATTGCAGGAAAGCATGTCTATCTTAAATGTGATCGAGGTGCCGTAAACGTACCAACGGTTGGAAAAGAGCGCCAACGTCAGACCAGCTCACGCCGAATTGATTGCCCGTTCCTTTTAAGTGGAAATTTCTCAAAAATAGTCGTAATTGGAAGTTAAACGTGATGAATGGATGCCACAATCACGAGCCGTCACTCCATCCGTCTGTTCATTTGACTCATAGGAAGCTAAACAGCGAGCAGGCCGATACTATCAGAACTATGACATTGGCTGGTGTTAAACCGTTAGGGATTCTGTTCGCCAAGTCTTCAAAACACATTATAGCTCCTGATGGAGAAGACATTGGTGAACAGTATGTTTACCAAGAAATTCGTGACCCCATTAGTTTCCGTCAGATCACCTCTAATCCAATTAGGCGTTCAAGAAATGCACGAGCTAGCTAATTTGAAACTACGGATAGTAGCGAAAATGTATTAAACCGAGTTAGGGTATTGGACGCACTGGGTGCAAGTTTGTCTTGTGCTCTTCATGACTTCCAAGCGTTATACTACACTCAGCACACGATCGCTTCTTGCCAGTTCTCGTTCTTCTCTTGTCGCATCCTGCTCAAAGCAGTCTTGGTCTTTGTCGTGGAGTACGCACGATTACGCTGCGTGGGCATGTGGCTATACATGACGAGCAGGCCTGGGATGTACACCACTAGCACGAGGATGACCACACCAACACCAACAACACAGCACCAACAACACAACCCACCACCACCACCAACAACAACAACAACACAACACCACCACCACCGTGGGCTTTGAACTTTTTGTCTATGTCGGTGCCAGCAGCTACAGCAGCGCGCAAGATGTCGCCCGTAGCCAAGTGGCAGAGAAAGCACTCGTCTTTGTCCAACGGCGATTGCGTACCTTATATACATAAGATTTCGAAGGAAGGGTGTGAATTTAAGGAAAAGGGGTGTGAATTTAGCAATTCCCTATTTTTATTAGGCGAATTAGGCTTTTATTAATTATTTGCCTAATCTAAAGAGGCCTGCCCATCAGTAATCAATTAGTCACTATAGTGACTGATGCTATATAGGCGATGATGTAAGCCTGTTACATGTAATTGACGTCAAACTAGTTTGATTCGATTATTATCCTTTTGATGATATCCACTATCATGTGCCTTCCTGATTAAATATTGAAGAAATATTATTTATTAAGATAATATACAGTACCGCTCCACCTATTGGCTGACAAAGGCGTATGTATCAACCAACATGACCACCAATCGCTGCTGGACGCACGTAATGAGCGGTGGGAGAATGGCTACATTTGGAGTTTCTGGCTTAACTTATGGTCCAAGTAAGTCAAAAGGGGGTCTTATTGGTTATCTTGACCATCAGTGTAACGAGGTGAGCCCGTTACATAAAAGTTGATACCAATGTACCAATTTTGTAATATTAGCTATTTTGATAATATTTAATTGACATTAGTCGAAAAGAGGTAATGTTGGCAGAATATCACCCCCGAAGGTAATATTCGTGATTGATCCACTCCTTGGTTGATGTACACGGTACATCAACTAGAGTAGCCACCAATCGTTGCTGGACGCGCGCAATGGGTTGTAAGCAAGAAATCCACATAGGAGATTGTATTATAATATAGTTAAATGAAGACAAAGATGGTCTATCAAAGATTCATAACTATGTTAAATACAGGGATACTTTGATGTGAGACAGAGCTTTTGGGTTTTGTTTGCTTCGGTTGCGCTTCCTCGCCACGTGTAAGTGACGTTCAGAGTACGCAGCCTGGTGTTCAGTCAACACAAGGTCTTGCCAGTCATCTGGCAAGAGTGTGTCCCGTTACAATCGGTAATACAGCTCTACTTGTTCCTTCTCTTAAACTTGTCCAATAAAGGAATAAAGACTTCCTCTGCACGAATAGTGTTCGTAAGAACTCTAGGCACGTGCATTTAATGTGTCAAAAGTAGATTGTTCTATGTCAGTACAAGCGGACGGCGACCCATTTCATATTATGATCATCTTTCGCGAGCATATACGAAGCTTTTAGGTAAACATTTATGAAAAACCGAGTTATTGCAAGGAGTGGCTGGTTCTTCACCTACAGTTTTGGCAGGTGTACAATTTCGTTTCCTCGCTGGCTAATGATCACGTTTTCTCAGCCGTTTTTCCTTTCATTCAACATAAAGCCCTTAATGATGTGTGACTCTCAAGTATCAATGGCACACCCGGGAAACCTGATACCAAAAAGTAACGGCCTTTAGGCTGGACTCTCCTGCACAAGCATATTACCTCTCTAAAGCTTTATAAACTGCAACGAAATGATATGTGATACATCCTAGCAAAAACTGTCATCGAGGACGATCCGGACGAGAGTTGGTCTTGCACTTCGTAGAATACTATACTATTGTCCAGCAGGGGTGGCACTAGAAAGCCTCGCGGAAACTAACGTCATCCACCAGTAGCTAGCAATAACCCCGGATGTGAAGGACCAAAGTGAGCAGGAGAGTACCAATTCGTTAGGATAACCAAATGCCAGGACTGTACATTCATAAGATCACTTCTTCTAATTTCCACTTACCATCACGATGCCTAGTACATAAACGTACAATTGTACGGAATGACGCGTATGATAGAGACTAGAACGGAGTATAACCGACACCTTCACTGCACTAGCTTGCTTATCGCATGCAA
>CANTFL010000977.1:0-48698 GCA_947650285.1 Hyaloperonospora brassicae | reverse complement strand
ATTTACATGAAGATCGAGTAAAAGAAGTACGACGTTTATGGTGGTATGCCCTTTCACCCTGTATTGTGATATTCTGTATAAGTAATAAATTAAAAGACAGGCGACCAAGCTTTCGTCATGCAATTATATAACCATATGTGAACGGCCTGGACACTTTATTCGACCAGTAGATGTACAGAATTGTGTCTAATAGATGTAGATTAATAGTTGAAGGATAAACGGATCTGTATCAGTGACAAATTGGGAAGGATGTTGGCACTTATATCTTTTGAGACTAATTAGCGCATGACAAAGCGGCAATGCATACAAAATAATAACATTTAGTTATTGTGAAAACATATCTCTGACACCTGTCCAAATATTGAGGTGAAGACGTCTAACATAACACCGTTGAGTTGTTGTGGAATAAAACAAAATCAGCATTGATTTAAAGTATCTGTATATCATTATAAAATTTCTAACCAGTGTGTTTAATTAAGTGCTTTTCATTTTATTTTCGATAATAACCTATATTTGACACGTGATCCTGGGTCGTGCTACTTAACAAAAAAGTCTTTATATTTTATTCGAAGATCTAGTCTAATATTTAATGCGTAAAAAGTCAATTTTACATACTTATTCGACTAGTGATCATTATATTAGTGAATACACCGAGTCACATCTACTTTATACTTTAAAAGACGCATCAGCTATTTGTATCGGATCGATATAAATTTGAATCACGTCATTCCACGATGAAATAGGTCATATGGTCTATAACATTTAGAAAAATTGAACTTGATAAGATCATGGGTGCAAAAAGCGTACACGATAGATGTAAATTCTGACTTGTTGAGCTAAAGATTGCATTAGATTTATTGCGATAAACGCCGAGAGATGCGATTGTACGTACGTATATGCATAGGACGCGAGCGATCGCCAAGGAAGATCTAGTCAGCAGTCTAGATTGCAGGACCAATAGGAAGGTATAAAAGCTGAAGAAGAAGACAAACTGTAGGCACGGTCATTCGAGAAGAATGCATAAGTCTGTTTGATCAGATGTCAGAAAAGAATTTAGATAGAAAAGCTCAATTGCTGAGCGATCCTGGGAATATTACATTGCTAGCGGCGTGTGTGATTAGACGTGCTAGAAGAGAATTAAAACAATATCCAGTGATAATAAGTAACATAGGAGTAGATGGAAGGTTTTAGAGAAACCTAATTTACCAGACTGCTAAATCTAATTTTTGCGCTGCGATTGATACTATACGAATATTGAGCGACATCATCAACTTAGAAGATCTTTAGAAAGAGCTTAAAACGTCCTAAACGTCACGGACACAACCTGAGCGCAATGACACAAGGCGACTCATGCATTGGCCAAATTGCTTCGTGAAAAGGAAAGTTTGAAACAGAATGAATGATCGACACATGTTTATGACAATTCGACACAATCGTTCATTTTGAAGCGTTCGTTTTACCCTCAAGCCATATATAATATCGGCTTATATTAGTAATAAATTTTGACTACCAAAAATTAATCTACGCTAAAATTTATGTTTTTGACCAACTTAAGTAGCCGTGCTGTCACCTCTCATTATAGTTTTTTATTCCAAGTTTGTAGTGGATACCAATTTTGATTTAGAGTCTGCGAGTACTCTTAGTATAATTCAAAATTAACTTAAACAACTTTCTGACATCTCGTTACGCTGAAGAGATGTAACAAAGTTAAGAAACAGTTCCAAACCTTGTTTTAATTAAAATACTTGCCTCTTTCTCTTCATGTACCGTATACGAACGAGAAATACCCTGTCATTTCCGTGAAAGGTTTTAGGTAATTTTAAGTGTAAGGAGAAAAGCATAGGGTACCTGAATACGTTCAAGACACTCTTAGTCTGTACAAGTACCGCGTATATTCCCTCAAGACGAATATGCTATACGATTCGGATAAATAATTTATCGCCACATCTAAAAGATTTGTTCATTAGTGCGCTAATGCATTCGCACCGACCAAAATATGAACTTAACAATTGGCGGTCCAGAGTCAGGCAAATTCCCAATAGGTGATGTAGAAATCAGCGTATACCATGTCACTTAATTTAGAGCACGAACTTTTGATTTAAAATAACCTGTATGCGAAGTTTGCCTTAAAAACTATCACACATCTAGTAAAAACTTATATCGATACAACCACATATTGTTTTGCAAGTTTATAGCGCAAGCACATAATCTTTCCTAACTGGCGTTGAGTTCAAACCAAACATGTGCGCTTGTGTTGAACATTCGGTCAACCAAGAATTCTCCTTATCAATAGCCAATCATGAGAGTGATGCGTTTGCCGTTAACGCCTGTTCTAGATAAGCCCTATTCTTTGCTCGTTTGCGCTCCCTTTTCAGTAAATTTATTTAAGATAGAAGTATTATGGTTATATGGTAATTTAATAGGTTCACCTTATACGTCACACAATCACAAATTTTAAATTTCTTGCCCCTCCTTTTGCTCTATCTGCTTGTCCCTCAACGACGCAATATATTTTCATGAAAGTCGCAATTATAAGATTTGTATACATTGTCGAATGATTTCATCTGCTAAAGGAGGGTTGTCCACTTCTTTACGTAGTTGTAATCGCTTACCATATCTCTTTAATCGTCGATCGACCCTTTATTGGAGAATTTTAAGGCGAATTATGTTTTTTAGTCTAGCTTCATTTATAACAAGGGTTCCATCTTTATACCCACCTCCTGATCGGTAGTCCTTTTCGTTGCCACGTATAGTGAAAATTTATGATGTAATTTAAATTTGATAGTAAATTTAAATTACATCATTTTTCTTATGAAACCTTTTCGATTAGTTATATTATAATTTTTACCCCCTCCCTATAGCAAGTGTCTCATTTTATACTTGAGCAAACTTTCACCTATATTGTATCAAGATAAACGTCCGCTAATCACTATTTCTAATAAAAACTTGACTATTGATGTAGGTTGTCGAGTATCGCTAGTTGAGTTTGCATATGTTTGAGCCAATATAATATAAATCATATCAAAATTAAATGCAGGTATGTTGCGTTTAGACCCCAGTTTACGAATAAAATTAATGTAGCCTGCATATTGTGACTATAAAAAATACAAGTAGCAAATGCAGAATAAGAATATCCTTAATTTCTACACTTTCATCTGGATGAAGCAAAGTTACAATCCTTGCCACTTATGGTAACTACATGCGCTATCGTACGACCGACGAACCATCTTTGATAGCTGTAACTAAGTTACGGGTAAAGACGATACGATTTACTAGTTTAACTTTCCCATCATTTATGCGAGCGCAATTTGACAGTGGGCGCTAATAGATTTACAAAAAGTTCTATTAACGTAGTTGAAATAAATATACATACAAAATTTACACGCAAACGAGGTCACTAATCATTAGATTCGTTTCTTATAATTATTCTGTTATCTTAGAGCCGAATGAAAGGCGTGTAATGAACAGATGAATTGAGATTAGAATTATATAGTTCATTACCTCGGTATTAAGCAAGGGAGAGACTGCTGCAATGATCTTCCAAAATTACAAATGGCGTAATCGCCTCCCATTTCATCGTTACAAAACTGCTTAACGCATTATTTCTATATGGCACTTTAGATCAGTATAAATGTATTGCAGGCCATACATGTTATGCTTTATTGCACTGAGGGTTTCTATATAATCGACCCATTATCCAAAGTGGATGCGTCTGATTTATTATAAAAAACATGATAAAATTATGCTACTATCTTATGGATGATTTTCGCCACTGGTTATTAGTAGTTATGGATAAAGAAATCCTTGACGCGCTTCAATAACGTATTGATTGTATTGTACATAAGTGTGAGCGTAGTGATTTAAAATCCTTTTTAGCGAGTCAAATTGAACAATGTATTAAAAAATAGTGAAAATTATGTTTAATGACTTCTATATTAAAAGGCGCGCGACGCGTTTTGGCGTTCCGCCGGGGGCCTCGTCAGTGGCTTTATCAATCTAGAAGTGCGATCTTTCTCTTTCCTGCACTTTAAGACTAAGAAACTTCTAGCACTTAGTGTTACCACACGAATCACCCACTATACCTTCCATTCCTGGCAGCTGGGGCGTCGACCCGGAAGGGAGTGTCCGCTATGACATCTCCCCTTCCAACACAAATTCAGTATTTATAACCAATCACAGAGTGGATGAACGAGTAAAGCTCTCGTACAAAGCTCTCCAACGTATCAGGTTGGAGAGGAAAGTGCTGGTATGGATATCACTGTACACACACCAAGTTGCTCATATATACTTACACTCAAGCTACGAGTTCTTCGACAAAGGTCAGTTATCCCATATTTTACAAGCACCATCCAAGATTCAACATCTCAACCGAAGATGAGTCTGACCGATCTAGCACCTGCCAACAAAAAGCGTTCCCGTGAAACGCAGCGCGCTCATTTTTACAGTTTCTCGGGCAGAAAGAGGTTACTTATGAGTACCTGCAATAGTGCATGCAGCGCGAAAGGGCACCTCTAGCCTTGGAAGCTGATATCGAAAAGTTTGGCATGTATTTTGCATTCAAAGAGAGCCGAATCGGACAGCTAATAGCTCGACACTCGGTCATGCAGTGCTTTCGACAAGCTAAGAACTGGATTTTGTAAAATATTCTTGCAACAACGAGCAGTAGTCAAAAAGGATTTACTAAAGAAGAGACATAATATCGAACGCCATTGCATCAAGCTTGAGTCAGGGTCGTTTGTGAACAAGGATTTCAGCATTTACATAGTCTGATCTCAAGAAAATGATGGGTCACTTGTATCCAACAGTATTTACTGATGCTGACTATCAAGATGCGGCGCTGCTGTGTATGTTTTGATAATTTTTGAGCAAGCATCGGACCTTACAATGCTGCGGAAGGCTGACCTGTCTGTCGGTTTGAGCATCATATTCCTTGTCGGGTGTCCACATCAAAACTTCTGAAGAGCAAGGTCTACCACTTTTTTGACGAAGAGTTCACCACATGTCCTGTGCTTGCTATAGATCTCGTCCTCGTCACCCACTTATCACTAATTGTATTCGTGCTGAGTCAAATTATTAAGCATATGGCTATCTCACAGTCCATATTATCTCCAGCAACCCCGCTTCATCGATTTGCTCGATCACCCAGAAGATGTGGTGTCTTCACCTAATATATTGTCCACCGCTGTAAGAAGCGGAACAGCTTAAATACCTCTCCTGGTGTACATATCTATTTCATCCGTATTCTTGATCGGGTTGCTGCAAAAGCTATCATATCCGAGCGCTTGACATCTCAATGTTTTCGGCGCGGAGGGGCGCAGCATGCAAATATGGGTGAATTGTGTGTACATTGAATTATCAAGCGAGGCGCTTGGAATATGACAATCCCGCGCAGAAGTTGTTCATAGAGATTTGGAAGGCCATACGGTTACCCGATTCTTCACGGAACAACACCTCGATATCGACGTAACTCTCCTATCATTTGATGTCTTCGACTCCGGCACGCAGACAAAGAAACAAACTGGTGCAACTTCGATCTTCAATTTAATTTAAGGGCTAAAGTGTACACAATACAACGTACCGAAAGAGTGATTAAAAACCCTCATCACGTACATGATGCTTCATTATCCATTGTTGAAGCATATAAAGAAAGACGGACTTGTATTCACACGTTTATAAGAGTGTTTATTTAAGCAAGGTTAATCCGTGAGCGATCTTCTAGCTCGGTCTTTTCACCCAACCTACTACACGAAGACAAATATGCAATCAAATCACATCAAGGCCATAGACAGCAGGATAGACATCACTAATCATCCAATATATCTTCTCCAAGCTTAATTGATTAAACAATTAATTATGATCAACGAAAAGCTTGAAACTCGCGTTTCGGTGATTGAAGCTAAGGTCTACAACAAAATCAAACAAATAAAAACAAATGAAAGCCGTGAAGATAAGAGCAAAGAAACCTTAGCCAAACGCCGTCGGACGAGTTCGTCGACAATGTAAAGGACGTCTGCTTTTTAGGTATACCCAGTAAACCCGCCTCTTTAATTGTTTGATAGCTCGAGCAAGCACACAGAATCCACCGCCAAACGCGTCGCTGCATTGATAAATCTATGTTTTTGCTAATGGCTTCGTGCTAGATGAGAAGGCTCCGCAATATCGAGACGATGTGTTGGAGTTTGGCGATGTCGCCGAATGCAGTTACTTATGTTTCTTGGCAAACACAATATCAAAGCCCGCAGAGCACAAAACATCATCAAGTCCATGCGCAAGCTACACGAAGTTTGTCAGCGAAATAAACACATCCAACGATACAGAAAACTTCAAGCCGCCAGGAGCATGGTAGATCCAGCACCTGCGCATACTACAAACATCATCAAAGTATTCATTACCCCGCAGTATCCATAGATGCTGGTCTTCACGCCGTTGTATACCGGCTAAGTGATACCGGACCAAAGAATGAGGAATACAAAAACTGCACATTAACAATTTTGGCGAAACGCATAATCTCGTCCTGACTCTCATGATACAGCGTAAATACAAAATAATACAATAATCCATTTCATCTTTGAGCTTCGGGGTCAGATCGCTCAAATGTTTTTGGACATGGCAAAAACGTATAACGTGACGGCGTGTAATTGCAGGGCTAGAGGTTCGAGCTCTCCGTCGTCGTGTACAATATCTTACGGTAATCATATATCATGTACATATCAAACTCGCAAATCTTCCTATATTTGGCGCGGTAGTGCGACTGGAAGCATCCGACACCGTTCTTGCTTGAGACGCCAATAGTGGACAGAGCTACAAGCACGCATGAATTATTAATGATGAGAGCCGATTTTTGACCGACCACGTGCCTATCGACCACATAAAGCTTACTCTTGGTTTCAACGAAGTTGGCGACTTCTATAGTCTACCCAAATACGTTGCCACCCACGGTCTCGTAGGTCACCCGTTCTCCTTGTTCAATCACTGGGCCTACTCGCTCGATACGGGGTCTTGTCACTTCAATAATCTTCACAGCAATTCGCACTCTCCCTCTATCGCCCTCTACATTGTAGGACATGCCTGTTTCTCGTAAAAGTAACTATTTTCACGCCTTGTCGCAAACTAACTCTCTACACATGATTGGACGAAAATAGTCGACCTTCGCGTACCTCGATTTAATCTTCTTCAGCCCAAAAGGATGCGAGTATCTGACGTGGGTTGTTGGATTGCACTCAACGTACGGAATTAAGCCCATCCTGTTCACGGAGTCACACAAAGATCGTCGAACAGAGTAAGAAACCTGCCACCCATCCACCCATTCACCCATCTACGAAACTACAGATGGCTCACAATTAAAGGGACCACGGTTAAAGGACCAGCACAGTTCTAGACCGAAAATTAGTGGACAAGATAACTCATACAACTTTCAAGTGTTTTTTCATCGCACAGCTATTGGACAAAAGAACGTAGTGACGCCCGCCACCCGTTCCATTCTCCCCACGCAAGGACAATTCTCAATTTCCGAACACCTCCGCAGACAAACACGACGTACGAATGGCGCCCCGAACGCACCTTTCCTTCGTCCAGAAGAGAGCTCTACAGACAAACCAGCGAGAGAACCCTGAACTCACGCAAGCCGATCTCTGTCGATGGGCGCTGGTAGAGTTTGGAGTCCGTGTTGCACGGTTCACGATCAGCAGGATTCTAAGCGAGGACAATTCCTGTCACCCTCAATCCGATAGCCAAACAGCAGCAGAAGGGCAGACATGCCGAGGTGGAGAAAGCGCTATTCGTTTTCGTGCTCGACACTCGAAGTAAAGACACGTTGACCGACTTCATCCTCCACCAGGAGGCCAATCAACTGCTCGAGGAAGCAGGTGTAACGACGACGCTCTCGCTTTTGTGGGTGTCCAGGTTCAAAGCCCGACACGGCATCAAGTTTTACCCACTGCATTTCGAGGCGGCCTCAGTCGAGCTAGAGACCCTTCACCGGCGGCGCCAGGAATTTCGGACCCTTCTCGACGGCTGCGCGGCGTGCGATGTTTTCAACATGGATACAACCGGTCTATTATATCGCATGAATGCATCGCGGGCTCTGGCAACGATGACTATGCGTGGCAAGAAGAAATATAAGTCGCGCATTTCGATAGGGCTATGCTCCAATATGGACGGGACTGAGAAACTGGACCCTATAGTGATCAACAAGTCCCTCAACCCCCGTTGCTTCAAAGCCATCTACGTTTCCAAGCTACCCGTCCTCATCCATGCAAATGCAAAGGTATGGATGACTGGCGACATCTTTGCAAATTGGTTAAAAGCGTTCATTCTCAAAATTAGTGGGCAAAAAGTTCTTCTGCTGCTCGACAACGCGACCTCACATGTCAATTTGGAGCTCTCAAACGTACACATTCACTTTCCTTCCGCCAAATACCACCTCCCATTTGCAGCCAATAAACGCGGGCATTATTCGCAACTTCAAGCTCAAGTTCAAGGCCCAATTCGTGCAGTGGCTACCGGACATGGTGACGGCAGGGACGGAGGACAAGAAGCTCGACGTTCTTAGCGCAATCCTTATGATAGTAAAATTGTGGGCTGAGATGCGCCCTGAAACGATTCGACACTGTTGGATCCACACCGGAATCGTGTCGGGAGTTATGGCGGCAGTGCTCCGTAGGCAAGACGAGCCGGTCCGCCCCAATGATCTCTCAATACTGGCTAATCTAATCGACAATCTATCATTTGTGATGTAATGGATGCAGACGACTATCTGGAGTGTGACTAAGACCTGGAAGAATGGGAACCAGACTCCGATGAAACTGCTACCTCTGAGACATTTCCGCGTGATGACGACAGCGACGGAGACGAAATTCCCATTTTCACTCATCGCGACGCGCTGAATGCTGCAATACAATTGTCTACGTACCTATTCGTACACAAGATCGATATTGCACACAAGATTATTATTGTGGGGATGCAACTTCTGACCGAGAAATGCCGCCAACAGCTATAACATAGAATGCACCAGCAGCAAATCACCGATTAATTTCTCGAAAGAGTAAGATCAGTGGCCCATACTAAACTACCAGCAATAACTTAATAGCACGCAAAAATGAAACTGATATTTAATATGTTAGATCACTTAGACTTCTACATTTTTCTTCATATCTGACTTTCCTAGAAACTTATTCCAATCATCCAATTCCTATATAATTTTCCTAAATATTTTAATCAATCATATTTCAACAGAAAAAAATGGTGTCCTTTAAGTTGATTTCGATCTTAAGGACACAGCGAAACTTTATGGACATATTGCGCTCTCTAACTGTGAGTTATCTGTACATCCACTGCAATCACAGCATCCACTAAAAATTCTTCATCAACTATTAACTTTCCATACGTACAGCACGCGTATTCTAATCGTCGACGACCGATTAATAGTAGAAACGCCATCCACTGCTTGCGGGGCGGAATGTCGACAAAGTCAAAACCGATGGGTACCTGACATACAGATCTTGAGCATCAATCAGCTTATCTACATAATTTATGCAAGCACATCACTGATGCTCAGCGTTTGTTGAACATAGCAACCACTCTGTACACCATTATTTCACGGGAAAACGCGTCATCAGGATAGCACATGGGCGGCATGTGGGCCAACATGTAGCTGCTTGCCTACCATTATATACAAAGTAACGGTTAATTTGCAGTCAAGTACGCGCGTGTGGATATACATGGACACGGAAGCACGTGCCTACACATTAAAGCACCATCATGCACAACTCGTACATAGTCCACATGTCGGGGTAGTTTAACACGTTGGCACAACTCGCGATGAAGTGAAGCAGATCGGCACGTATAATCTTAATTCCGAGCTCGCACACGTGAGCAAAATGTTTGACTCAATCAATCATATTTTAAGCTCTCCTGTCCACTTATAATACGCAGCACAAAACATGCACACACATTTGCACACTATTACACAACGTTGTCTTGGCTTTGTCCCGGTCGGAGCGTGTCAGAGTCCGGACATTTCATTGTATGGCACAATGATTCGGTGGCGAGTTACCATATCTTTATATAATCGTAACGTGATCTCTGAATTCGTATTAATTTCGAAGGTTTGTTCAGGTTTTTGCGTGAGTTTGTAGATTCAATAACACGCGCATACTTATCTCTATTGATATTGAATTTCCTAGAAGTGGCTGTAAATTTACTGCTTCACTTAATGTATATTCCAAATTACGCGACTGTAGCATACCCATTATCATTTCTAAAGCTTTTATTTAAAATCGAGAACGGCAAATGCGTGGTTGGCTTTTACAAAATCGCTTGGTTTGTTGTTTTTTATTTTGTGTTTCTGTATGTCAGAATCTGTACTGACATAACATACACGATTTGTTTAGGAATTTGAAGTTATATTGCGTTTAAAGACCCATCCAGAAGGAGGTCGATAGGAGCACCACGCTAATTAATTATCAGTTGCCTATAAAAGTCATTATATTTTTGAAAAGAAGAGCGGTGTTGAAGCATGTGGCCGCTTAAAAGTCGACGTTTTCCGGCAAGATTAGACACAGTAGTCTGATGTGTACAACTGTTACAAATGACTACCGATAAAGGGATCAGTGATTGGTACCTGACAAAATTCAAGCTGTCCGGATTTTGCTGCCACAGTAGAATCAGGCAGTACTTAATTGATTGGCATATTGCCCAATTTTTCTTTTACAACCATAATGCTATATAATGATGTTTTGCGCCGCTGAAATGAACACGTTTGAGCCACAGTTGCAAACTAATTAGATCATTAATCGTTCGAACGTCTAACGCAACAACTTTGTACAAAATTGCGTAAATAAAAATCATTAATATGTGCCTGAAATTCATCATCTATGCTCTTCGTATTCGTAGGTCCAAGTTGAATAAGCAATGGTACCCATAATTAGGTAAAAATGATTTTCCACTGATAGCGTAGCGTACTGTATGCTAAATTGAAGGGAATTGTTCAATGCAAGCCCACCAAATTACTTAATGTACGCCTTTTGATACGATTTACGATTTGGTGTTACACGCCTGCCCTCAAAAAAATGTAATCTTTTTTACAGAAGTATTAATCTTTGTTTATGAATGCACCACCTTGCGTAGGGAAAACTTTCAAAAGGTTGCTTATCAGGCTCCACCCTGGTCGACAATCACATAGGACGATGTACGTGTCTGGAACGTGTGAGATGAGTGTAGGGCTGCTGACAACTCGCTGATGAAGGTTTAACTTTTTGGCTTGATATGCCAGCATATATCAAATATCGAGCGACAAACGATTAACTTGAAAAGATTCTACAGCAGGATAAGGGCGACTAAAGCCACAGATAACGTACATTGGTCGCCCTGCAGCGTGCAAAGTACAACAAAACAATTATATTAATGAATTGAGAATCAAGACGCCGCGGCGATTGCGCTATGCGCCTAAACACCTGAAGATAATGCCCATAATCGGGGCGAACGAAGTGCTGCTTGTTACCTTTAAAAATATGTCGCACAACTTGTTCTTGTAGGACAACGAGTCTGTGCGACGTGTCAGTATGTTTTAAAGGTATTAAGCCAAAGTTTTATGCGATAGATGGCAATTTTAAATTCAAAATGTTTATGCTTACTTTCCTGCATATTTGCGCTTGTCGACATATTGTATAGATATAAGAAGTATCAGCAAAAGACATTTCTACACGTCACACACGATTACGTGATGCATACAATCATAATTTTTTGGCGTCAGATAACGTTGAAAGGAAAGTCCATGATACCAGAGGTATGGCATCATATGGTTCGGAATAATCGCTAAGTAAATGCTGACACTTTTACGCAGGCTAAGAAAAATTTACACCTCTGTTTCCACCACCAGTACCGTTGTAGATATCCCAATGCGATAAAAAAATTGTAAGTGAATGAGATAGTAGCAATATACCCTTTTTTTACCTTAACTGTCGTTATGTACACAAACCTGTGACTTAATTTTTTTGCTCTACTTTTACATGATCGATAAAGGGGGATGTAACTGCTGAGGTATTGATGATGGTATCATTGCCAGTGCTTTCATGCTTTCAGATGACTGCTTGTATCTTTGTAGACATGTTCTTGCATCATGCCTAGTACCTCTTTGGCCACATAAATCGCTTTTTCTGCCAACTGCCGCTTCAACTAATTCAAATTATGACGCGCCTCTATAGGTTGAGCTAAATCATTCGGCATTTATACCCGGTGTACGTTTGATTTGACCCAAGTTGGGGCGACCTTTCGCCCCTGGTATTGCCGTATTCGCCAAATTAAATGTATGCGACCCCATCTCTGGAAGCTGGTGTTTCATGACCAGATGTTGATGGGGATTTAAAAAAACAATACGTTAATAGCATGGTTTAAATGATTTCTTCTATATCGACGCTGTTCATATCTTTTACAATTCTAGATCCAAATATTGTGAATTATTTAATAATTGTTCAGGCCGAAGGTGCCAATCTGCATAATGGTCACCAATGTGAAGGCCTCCTCCCGAGAATTTTCGTGCTAAAAATTTGTGCACGCACAGTAATTCTAATGTGATGCTATATGTTCCAGAACAAATAAATCGACACAATTTTAGTTCATTTAGTAGTAGCATTTGCTTGTGAGCTTTTTAAGCGCTTCTTGTGAAACGTACTAACCCACCCCAGCTAAAAACTATCATCGTGATCATTTCACAAATTATTATACAACCGCCTACCCCAGCTCTTAGTTCAGCCACCACGTTGACCAAGGTAAATCAATCTTATTGCACACATCTCACAGGTCCATGATCGACACCTTGAAATCCTTTAATACGGCATGAGCTCCCTCCACTCTTGACGTATTCAAATTGTTAAATTTAAAAGCTTATTTGGTCATGCGGATACAAAGCGGGTAATCAATGGGATCCACTGGCGCGTAATGTAGTCAAGTACCATCTTCTTCACCGAATATTTCTCTTGGAAATCACCCCATGTATAAAACATTTTGCGTTTGTTTCTAACCGCACCATCTGTGAGTGGACAATATCATGAGTGATCAAGGAAATTCGTAGACAATGCTACATTTATCTACCTCCATCCAGTCCTTTGTATAATCGTCCCGATCATCCGCAGTAAAATGCTGGCGACAATTTTAAAGCATTTTTTTGCAATATGGCAACGACATATTTAAATCTTTATTGCGGAAATACGCTATCAATCGCGGTAAGCAAACCATAATCGCAGTCGGTTACAAGCGTATTCGGGTGAGTGGCGCGAGGCGCTTCATGTCGTTTTGCGAGCTAATACAAATCCGCAACACGCTCTTGCGCCTATTTGTATAATCAGGGTATTCGTTCCGTAGGAGAATGAAACCCAATAAATATGAAATATACAAACTAATTGGGACAGTTACATGCAGAAGTAGTATGCCGCAACTATCAGTTTTGTACGTAAAATTCATCATCAGCGCATCGGTATTTTGGTGGAGAAGATATATAGCAATTATTTGCGCAAAAAAACATTGAGTAATTTGCCCTTCACGATCACAATCGTACTGAAAACGGTACTGATTTCGACGAAAATCATCCATCGGTTCCTTTCCTATCAAGCTCTTGTTCCGGATGCGAATTCACTTGTCGTATGTAGTCCTTGCGTGCGCTAGTGTCCCTGGGTTATTAATCCTTAAGGTAATACAAGTCTCTATCGGGGACCTACTCGCCTTGATATTTAGCTCCACCATTAGCTACTGGTTCTTGTTAAGGCGTCGTGCAGCTGCACGAACAGCTATATCAAGAGTGGATGAGTAATCACGCACTTCATTCTTGACTATTAAGTGCCAAAGATTATCTTTTTTGACCCGGACATAGAGCTAAAACTTGCAGTCGCACATCTTGTGGCACCTTAACGCTTGGTAGTTTCTTCTGACACCCGACGTGGCACCCCGCCACGATCGCACTTCAATTAATATCTGCATCCATCAATAGCTCTTGTGACGGTAACTTGGTACTGTTGAGTGAGAGTAAAAGCATCCACTGAGATACGAAGATTATCGTAGGTGTCATCGGTTTGTTCTGGTGGGGTCAGTATGTGCTTAATTTTACGAAATATTACTTTGTAATTTTCCGTGTCTTTATAACTCTAAGAAGCAATCTGAGGTGGCAATTGGTCACGTTAGGCATGATTAGGCGTTTACTAAACCCATCGCTCCTGTAAGTGCTGACTATCTTGCTTTCTAAGAGCCCATGGTTGCTAGTGTTAGCCAAAAAAGGGGTATTTTTAACAAGGCGTACATTTAACAAATCATAGACGTACATTTAACAATTCCCAACATAAAATGTCAATAATTATTTTACATGTCATATTCAACCTAAATTGTATATGCATTCCTGGCTTAACTTCGTTTTTATAATGCAGGATAGACAAGTCAGGTGTTATACTAGTCTACAAACTCAGTTTTGCGCTAGTACGCAAGTAACGTCAGATACCTAATAGGTATTATTCGTGATCATAAAGATGCGGGTAGGAGTCGCTGCACATGATACGCATACGATCCTATTTCCAGAGGGTGGTATTTTATTTTCTTTATAACAGCATGCATGTATGATTCTTATATATTATAAATGACCGAATCGTCCACGACTAGAGCTTCACGTGCATACAATAATTTACAACTATTTATAATTATAAGTCATAACTAGATGTGTAAGGTCAAGCTTTGAATCTAGTTTGCGAGAGGTTTCATTAAACTTGACTCACCGCATCCACAATACTCGAATCTATATCGACTATCAGTCCTCCGAAATTCCAAGCACGAATGACAGTCGTTTCATTGCCTGTCGTTTGTTTCGTATAAAAAGAAAAGTATCCGTATTGAAACTTGATCTGCATCGAGCAGACGTTTTTTAATGCATTTATACCGTCTCAAATCGGACCTATGCACGTGAGCCTTGTACGTTGTGATTTGGGCACCACAAAATTATGAACAATATATCCATTAGTTATTTTATAGCTAAATTCTATTTAAAATAATAACCTAACAAATTAAGAGAAATAGAAGGTTGGAAATGAGTCGGGGACGCGTTTCACCGACTATACCCAACTGTGTTGGCCAATCTCCGTTGATGGGGAGTAGTACATCCTCTGTGAGGGTTTCGATCCACGTGCCACCAGTCACGGGCCCAGTGCACTCCCACTCGTCCACCGGGATCAGTCTCTTACATGTTGAAATGACGCAAGGCATAAAAGATGTAACGATTCGACGACTTGCACTTCTTATTGATTTGTCGCCTCGCCGGAATGTAAGAAGTTGAATTTGAGGGCCAAATATTTTTCTGATATTTTCATCGCTTTTACATGACCCTTCGGACATCGTACGACCATGCATATCTAGTTATTTAAATTTCCAAGGGGGCCAAGACTTTCAAATCTCATCCACCCAGTGATTACTTGAATTACTGAGGTTTACTGAAATCGAACGATGCACCAGTTTACCGGCGATTCTGTCTTCTGCGCGAGATATCCAGTGATCATATACTTGCTAAATATCGGTCTTTGGTTGTATGATCAATTGGCGAGGTGTTAATCGTTAAAGATATCTATAATTTAGTGATCTTTATCGTGCGACGCGATCAAACGCCTCCTGGACGCCTCCTACGGGTTAGCCTATATCAAAGGTTTTACAAAAATTAATGTAAGAATTGAAGAAGAATCATCATATACGTATTTCAGTGGCGATCATGCGATTCTTGTGATCATGATTCTCCACCGGTGCACAGACGAATAGATATAGGAGGGGGAACTCTGTTTCCGTAATAATTAGCCTTGTCACCCTTTTTGGCCGTCGATGGGCGTGCTATGCGCTTCTAGGTGGACTCGTGTCGATGAAAAACTTGACCATGTTTGAGATGGGATGGTGATCGTATGTAAGGATGCACACGACCACGGTCGTATTAGAATTTTACTTCAAAAGATTTACCATAGTCTCTACGAGTCATATTTACCAAATATATGCTTGATTTTAGAACCTTTAATATAAATTAGTCGTCTTGCGATCGTTCTATCTGTGTCTAATCGCATTTAAAGAGTATTTAAGAGTGTTTGCCATCCTGGCCAAATAATCTCGGAATGATAATCTTAGTAGGCTGTGGATCTAATCAGACGTCAGGAGGCATAACGATCCTACCCAAAATTAAGAAAGATACTTGTGCATTCATAGGAAGTTTTAATTTGTTTTGAATGGTATCGAAACATAGTCTCAACTTCCATCAGCCTATTTTGCTTGTTGGTATGTATCGCCACTCTTTGCCTTGTGCTTTCAAGATTTCTTTGTCCATCGAATCCGGTATCCCCCCAGATATCTTTAACCCATCATCATCAGAACGCGGTGCACGAGATCAATTTCCTAAAATCGCAATACTTAAGACCACGATACATGAGATTGCGGTGTGTGGTGCAACTCATTGTGTGGCTCTCACTTACCGAAAAACTAGTACTTGGTCGCAGCGCGATCTGCGGTGCGCACCTTGTAATCCACCTAACCGCATTTACACTACAGGGATCATGGCGACCAATTTTAGTCGATTAGGGACTTTATTTATGACATACATTCACCTATATATTCAAGATATGTGATAGTACGGGTTTGTTGATACTTACCGGTGTATCTACACCAGAAATGCTTGAAAGGTTATACTGAAAAGTGACAAAATGACGTGGGCTGGAGTTGGTGGTACTTGTCCTATTCTATCCATCTTCTTTCTAAAACAACTGGATTTTTTCTCATGTCCCCTACACACAACATCTATATCTTGCTCGCAAAGAAACAATCTGTTTTTTGGTCAAATTAGTGTCTGTCTTTTCTCCCACTATACCTTGATATCCATATGTCCGGCATTGAATTGCGAATTTATGTATCTGATTTTGATATCTAGTGTAAAAATATATACTCGAAGTCAGTTGTACATATGTGCAATGTGTCGCGTACGCTGTCGTCCCAAGATATTTGTGGTCTATAACCTTAGGCTCGGTGATGGCAATGAGGACCGTGGGAGGTACAAATATTCAGTTCATGTAGGTGACAGGTAGGCGAAAACAAAGACTTTTGGTAAAGTTTATCGACCTTTAAAGATAACTAGTAGTACAACCAATTGAATGGTCATGAGCATCGTGCGTTACTGTCAGTCAATTCTGAGCATGAGAACCATGTATATCGTACTGCGTCGGTGTTGACCCGGTAGATCGAAGTCACAGAAATGTAAAGCAGAGAAGATCAATGTCTAATGAGCTCTATTTATATTAAAGTTTAAGAGAACGATTTATTCACACTCAAACATGTATTTGTAATCCTGTGAACTAATTTGACAATTGTTATGAAAATCATTACAAGCGTTGGTCATTTTGACGTGGTACTAAGCCTCTGTAAAAATATAAATTAAAACGACTTTGTAGGTCATTGTAATCTGGCGCTTGGCAATTTTTAAAACTTTATAAATGTGCTTGGTGAACGCTTTGTCGCCTGCCGCAACGCAATTTTATTTGGCGAATAAAAAATGTGTATCGTAAAGCGCATATAAAAAATGGAAACATTAGAAACAGATTTAAGCTTAATTTGTTCAGAATACAATTTACGATTACACGATGTAGCATTTGTACTGACTTTTAACTACGGCAATATAAGCTCCTTTTTTATTATTCACTGCATTTTTACGATCAGTGAGAATACATTACCTTCATATTTTCGTTTTAGTAGTAAATTAAAGATGTTTTATAAGCACCTATTGGGGACACGCTCTTAGGTCAAAAATTTATGTGTATGATACGCATTATCGAATAAATAAGATAAAAATGAGGGCGGAATAAAATTGCTGGCCCGAATCACGAAGCCACTCTTTAACGTGTTTGTCCCGATCGCGCTAGTACGCACAAAACCTAAGCTCGATAAATTTCAGCAGCGAATAAAAGGACTGGGTAAAAGATCGTGGCTAGATGTAGTACTATTATATCTGAGCAACACGTTTTGATGCTAAACCGAGTGAGGTAGACTCAAGCTTACCAGATTGTTAAGTGCAAATTTTTCCACAGTGAATAAACTTTATCTGAAATCGACATCTCGCCAGAACGTAACGAAGCCCTCAATCCGGATCAAAGGATGAGTTCACAAAGTGACCACTATGCTATACAACAAGGCACGGATTGGAGTCCCATAGTCATGATGCCGAAAACCTAATCACTTGAAATATAGCGATTCACATCAGCAATTTTGTGAGTTCAACCTAACAAAATAAGTTTGTACAACGCCATATATCTTTCTGTATATGGGTTATTAGCTGCGAGAACAGACTATATCAAAAGATTCGATTCTCTAAGATCTTGAAGTCACGCTAATTTTTTTATTTAAAAGATGACGAGACTTTAACCGACGGCATATGAAATTATATAGTAAATGCCTTCTGATCACTTGATGATTTAAGTTATATCCCAGACATCGAAATTTGGTATCGAATCGCTACTGCTGTTTGCACATGCAATTGCTCTCACATATTGTGAGTAATATGACGTTTCAGTGTCCATTATTCGCTTGCTAAAACCGTTTGATCTAATAACTGTCTTCGCTTGAACATATCGCAGAACTTGTACATGCGCAATATTCTCTCGACAGATCAATCGTCTTTCGCATTAATCAATTCAAATGTATATTAATATTGGATCGTCTACAATTCCTTTGAATGATTGACTGTTTACATGCAGGGGATAGGAATTAAATTAATTATGTAAAAGTTATATTCTATTCCAATCACGATGAGAACGTGAGCATTTTATATAGCGTTTTGCTCGGTAGTGTGCTTTTTTGTTTTTACTAACTACTGACCAATGATCGATAGCCGCGATAGTCCACACATACTCTCTATTACATTTCTTATTCACAATAATATTCTTCAACAAAGCCAGCCTTATGTAATAATATACAACAATTCCAATGATGCAACGGATATATCGTACACACTGTCACAGCATGACAAATTGATAGTTTTTGCCCAATCGGTGGTACTTAAATCGCCCCACCGAAGTTCGCTCTCTAGTCTTGTATGTAGGTTGCCACATCGATCGCAGCTTTTGCTACTTTAGTAAATCTAAAATAGGATCTCACTGTATCTCAAAGGTAAAAAGGCTTTTATTGAAGCGTGGCAAATCGTTTGCTCTTTAAAAGACATAATTATTATCCGAAAAAATATCAGTAGTGCGTTAATTAGTACTACTAACAATTATTTTACTAAATACCATTAAAAATAATTTATTAGTACACAAGTTTTTTAGCCAAACCACGATTGTGTATTATTAAGGTTGTGCAATATATTTGCACGTGTCGCAAAGTCGATAAATTCTAGCCAAAAAAGGTTGCTCATTTTTTTATTATAATTTTTTTTGACATGTCTTAGTATTATACTACAGGCAGCACAACACATAGATCATGATTATTCAGGCGATTAAAGCTGGGGCTTGACCGAGCAGGTTGCGCCTATCATTTGGCCCCGAAAGGCCGTAATTATTTCTGCTTGGTTATGATTATTAGTCATTCCCGTCTAGATTGGGGCTGACCAAAATCCTAAGCTGGACGAAAAGGAATAACATAAAACGTATTTAAACACATATCTTCCCCTACACAGTAACGTTGTCCTGATTATTCACAACTTCACCCATTTCCTTGTTACGCTCCAAAAGAGATCCCGTATCACGACCTCATTCATCAGTGAAATCATTCGAATAATTTTATAAGCTACATGTGGTTGATTGCTTGAATAATGTTGAAATCCCTGTAGCTTTGATATATAGAAACATGTTTATTTACAACTCTGTCCGCAAGATGTCCTATTGCACTTTCGTGTCTTTCCACTTATCATGGCCATTCGTATTGGGATTTTCATAACGACTCGTGGATAGAAATTTAAAGGCCTTATTTTACACCGAACGTTCAGTGCTTCTATACAACCACTTATGCTATAAATACTCAAATGCGTTATAGACTGTCCATCACGCCGTTCTATCGTGTAATACTTGGGTCAATAATGGTCCGTATTTTTATAGACCCAAAGAATATCATAATCATGGACAATTCCATCATTTTAAATATCAACTGGAGTATTTTATTTAATAATCATTATTTAACTGCTCTAATGTGAGTGTGTTTCGCTTTTGCTGAGAAACTTCTGTACGGTATACCGTTGTCGAATAGTTCTCAATTTTACATTCATTTTTTAAGATTGTGACACAGTTTTATAATGAAGTAACGTTACGCCATATTTGTTACTGTGCATCATAAGTCAAAACATTTGTTTTGTGTCTTAAAGCTTGTTATATTTTTGACACACACCCACATAATGTGACATCGGTAAATGTCTCAGATATCAATCTGACTCTACCACACAACTTTGGGCTGATCCCACATTCGCCGAATCGAATTTGACCCGTTCGAAAGTTGCGAAAAAAGATTCGTAGGTCTACTTTCGCTGGTCTAATCTTGCCGGAGTTGCTTCACCATCATAGATTTTGAAAGAAATGTTGTCGTTTTAAATAAATACACAACTCTGGGCAAAACGCGATACATCCGCTGTAGTTAGGGAGTATATATGGTAGATTACAGCAGTATTACATCTTGGTACTTGAAAGTTATCCATGATATGAATTAGTTGCTGTACTCATTTTCACTTCATTCACGAATGGTGTGTTTCAGGTTTAACTCCGGTACAGGGTAGCATTGAACAATACGCAATATGTAGGTTTTACCTCTATGCAAAATAGTCGATAACATGAGTTTGCATTTTGATTTGTACAAGACACGTGCCTTGATAAGGCGTCCGTGATCCGACAAGTCGAAACTCTTGCTAAGCCATACACAATCAAGCATCTTGTTCAAATGAAGCGGGCAACGTGAGAGATTTTGAATCTCTTTATCGTTGATTTCTCTTGCACTAAGACTATAAGCTCAATGATCTTAAAAGAATCGTTCATTTCTTGTTACGATCATAATAAACATTTCGTAAAAAAAAGACAAACTCTGGCAAAGAAGCTGTTGTAGCTCCGCCTGACAAGAGGCGAGTCGGTTGACAATTTGTATACAACGAAGCTCGGGTTTTGAAGTTTTTCTTGCAGCCTCTCTTTGCAAAGTAGATGATCACAAAAGCATCGGTGGCCGTCTCGAATAGAGGACAGCGCGTACAAAGCTTAACGTATGTTCTTGGCGCGGTCGTTGCTGCAATCATAGAGCTCTCATACTTTTCAGCGACATGTTAATCTGACATCTACATATATTAACGACATGTCAATTTCAGAAAGGATACAAAATTATGTATCAAACTATCACCAATTCGATAGGAATACACTGGGCACTTGTTAAAAAGAATGCATCACAAACTTTGAAAACATGAAATAAAAGTTGATCAGCAGATCAATTAAATACACCAAACTTTATTTATATGTCCCTACATCGGAATTTGTTTACCTTCAAATATTCACACGCATAGTGCAATTTATTGACATTCACCTCGCAAAAGTAGTCGAAAGCATTAGCATCTCAAATTAAAATTTGACAAGGGTTACAAGACTGTGCATGCAAACGATCTTCAGTCGCTGGTGAATTTTAAGCTGGTACATGTGCCTGTGGCGATCAAATTTACATGCATGTGATTAAAAAAACTAGGAAAAGCCGACAGGAGAACTAAAAATTAATTTTATCATGGCACTCATAAAAATGGCAACGACCAAATTAGCCTACCGATTGAACAACTATCTCTGTTGTATGACTAAGTACTGAAAGTACCGCAGTAAATTAAACATTTGGACTTGGATAATGTGTTTCGCTCACGCCTGGTGAAATTGAGCAAGGAAAGCACAGACACGCAAGTAGTCGAGAAATAATTTATATCGAAATAGAATTAAATGGTGATGTCCTGCAATTCAAAGTAGCCTTTTTCTTATAAAGGATTGATTAAAACCGATGAGTAGTATATTTTGTAGACTGAAAGCCGAATTATCGCCGTTTTCCAGCTGGATAAAAGGATGGATTTTCATAAGGAGGTCGATCATTTTATGGTCTTATTTGAAAAGTGTTCGACATTCACGTTCGTTTTTCTGCACGGACGGTGGTGTTTACAACCAAAATGTCGACCAATTTTTCAAGATATTGTATCCTCACGGTAACTTCGTAAAACATACAAGTTAGCGTAGCAGGAAAAGCAGTACGAATGCGCATTACTATTATTTATGTAATCAATGCATATATTTCGATTGAGTTTGCCTCTTTGCACCTAAGGCAACAAGGTGGAGTACGCGTCATACATCCTCTATCGAAGCTGTAGCCGTCGCCAACACCGAAAATGCCTTGCTGCGTATAGTTTTGACGATCAAGATCCTGAAATTAAGACGAATTTGCACTTTTTTATATATTACCTGACATGTATAGAAGTCGGAACAGAAATTTTATGCGCTGGAGATTGCAAAGTGAAACTTTAAAAAAAGCGACGAGAAGTAAGGATGTGGTGCGTTTCCAAAACAATACATGGTGGTTATTTTTTCAGCATATATACAATGTTTGATAATAATTCTGGTAGTATTACTTCTAATAAGATGTGAACAGGAGATGACACGAGTTCATTTTCCTGGGATACCCATGAACAATATGCCTTACGTAAGAATAAAGAAGAAGTAAAATGTAGAAGATGCGGCAGAGATCTAGGCACGCGGCACGCTTATCAGCAGAATTAAAAATAGACGAACATAATGAGCCATATAGTCAATCTTATCCACAAAATATTGTGAGGCGATGAAGCTTTCCAATGTATTGATAACGACTGAATTATTGGATGAAGATATTAATGCCCTGATTCGCCCTAGGGATTTTAAAGTCATAAAGGGACCTTAGGAAAACATGCCTTGCGTCTTTGGTGTATTTGTAGACACTTCTGACACCAAAGGTCGGGTCAAGCGTTTCACTGATCTGCTCATAGATTGTGAAACGAGCTAAAGGTTGGTGTCAAATGTTCTTACCTTTGCGGCGATCATGGAAATGCGTACCGTATAAACGATAATGAGACTTGATATTTTTGGTGTGTTCAAGATCATCATAAATATATATATATAACCTACTTCCAGCCGGACAAAAAAACGATTTAAATGTTTTGTGCAGGTACCAGGCGGTTTGCAACTCTCCCCTTGAGCTAAGTTAGTATTGGAGAAATTTAAGCGCTGCAGATATCTCGTTGAGACTATCATAGTTGCTTACTACAATCAATTCTGCCGGCAGATAGTGGGGTCAATTAGTTAATGATAAGTAATATTACGCTAGATTTGGACGCTGCGTCTCCGACGTGTGTCGATCCTTCATGTTTCGTGATAAAATAGCACAGTTGTAGGCGTTAATGTCGACAACATTTTATATCAATGACACGCGCGGGATAATAGGACTTGTGAGTTTTGTGTCCTTATTTTTCGTCAATCAAACATCTTGGTGCGGTCCAAAAGATTCTCAAAATCAAAAATGTGCAATAACCAAAGCGGTGGATGTGACTTACATCAGAAAGGGGCATATAAAAAGATCCTCCGTGATACCGAGATTGATTCTGTCAAATCCGTGCGGACGCCAACATGATGACTGATATTATTTACCTTTAAATCGAAATACCGCAACTAGTGCGTTAGAGTGACAGCCAATTAACAATCAAGAAGTTATAGGAGCTTACCGGAAGCCTATTTTGAGTGGCGCAATTCAGTCGTCTCTAAATTGCATACTTTTTTATCGTACGACAACGCGAAGCACATACATCGATGTCTAGTGACTGAATCTCATATGGCGCATTAACGGTACCTGAAGAGTTGACAAATGCCTAATTTTACATGGTCGTAAAGATAAGCAACGGTGGCAAGATCTATCATCAATTATCAGTTTCACTGAGTATGCCTCAATTAAGACGACGCGGAAGCGTTGACCGTAGAAGTCGTGAGGTTTAACGTACTAACTGTCAGCTGGGAATGCAACAACAAGGAGCAATTAGCGTGTATACGAGGTAGTCGATATTTGACGCCGTTTCTGTCGCTACATGCGTGATCATAAAGGTTTCGAATTTTTCCAATTTGGTTTATCCTGTACAATTAGATCTCCTAACGACATGACACTGCCCTCTTCAGGTCGGGCCTTCGCATACTGACCCGGTCGTGTTTATCGTTTCACGGGACGGGCGGTTACTAACGACTGCTTTGATCGCCTATCAAAACGGATATTCCATATTTTAGCTGTTAAGATGTGTATAATACTTAAAGAGGTCTTACTATCTCGTACCAAGGCTCTTGGGGTGGTAATAGTGCTCCTCGTGTATGAAACATTTTGTTAGGAACTCGGGTTATTCTTACAGGGAAATCGACCTCGCGCTTTCCACTCGGCACGAGCGGTACTAATCTAGGTCACTAGATTACAACCCCAATGAGGCACGCAAGTTGTAAATATAGCTACGAATGGCCATACCAACCCCAATGGAATAGCTAGTAGACAATCAAATGGTAGTCGAAGCTCAGATGCGAGGTAAATGACATTTAGATCTGGGTAAATATGTACGTTCCCAGGGAAGACGGGGGTTGTCATATCGCGTCACGTACATTGGACAAGATGGCGGCCGACGCATTGAAAAAGAAGCTCATTTTTCAATACTTGCCTACATGTGCGTAGAACTACAGTAACGATATTACGGATAATGAAGATTGATGAGAAATGGTGATGCGGCTCACACGACATTGGACGAGGTAGTTCAAAGATGACTATCGGCGGCTGGGACGTCCTATATTAATTTTCAGAATCAAGCGGTGCGCAATATTGAAGTCGGAGTGGTTCAGTAGTTAGTTGATTCTGAAATACAACAGCCCCAACGTACAAACACAACAACCGACGAGCTTAGTCGGCGCAACGGGCTAATACGTGAAAAAATCTCCTCTCGGTTCGCCCCGTCGGGGTTCAGTTGTGGGTCTCTCCTAATCAATTCATTACAACCAATTCATTCGGAAGTCTGCCTGAGCTCAGCATCCTCGAAACCTATCTCTTCCTGTGACTTCACACCAAAGGATGGAAGCCGACGCTTCCGCGTTTTGACAGGTCACCGGGCGCAGTGTACGCCCGACTGGAATAATTTCAGTGCCCTCGGATGAGGCCCACCGGCTTGAAATTCGACAAGAATTTAACGATTTCGTCTATTGGGTCACCGGCTTGTCACTTGACAAGACTCACAACGGTCCTTTTACTAGATTTACCGGCTCGTCGGCGACGAGATTCCTTCTTTCGCGAGTAGCGAGCTCCGCCCAACCCGGGCCTTCCTAATCTCTTGGCACTACTATCCGATACCTCTACTATTTATTCCTCTCGAGGTTCGACGGTAGGCATAATCTAGACCACGCAGGGACTTACCTTAAGTGTACGCGTGTCTTGGACTTAGAAAATTCTGCACTATATTAATCTATGCCTTTTGATATAGCTGAAGCGTTGAGTAATTTCTGTTGTTCTACTCTTCCAGTATACCCAAGCTAAATATAATATATCTTCTTCAATCTTTTCGCTATCTGCACTAAGCTCGATCGTCGACGACTTTGAGTTCAATGACCTTGACTTCGACGGCCTCTACTTCGACTTCGACGACCTCGACTTTGATTTTGACGACCTCGACTTTGACTTTGACGGCCTCCTTTTCTATGGCCTCGTGTTCGACGACATCACGCTCGACGACCTCGGGTTCGCCGACCTCCAGTTTGACGACCTCGAGTTTGTCGACCTCCGGTTGGACGAACTCAGTTCGACAAACTCAAATTCGACGATTTTGACCTCGCCGACCTCGCCGACCTCTTTTTCGCCGACCTCGACTTCAACGGCCTCTCATTCACCGAAATCGAGTTCGACGACCTCAGGTTCTACGACCTCGGGTTCGATGACCTCAGCTTCGACGATCTCGAGTTCGACGACCTTTACTTCGACAATTTCGACATTGACGATCTTGACTTTGACAACCTTAAATTCGATGACCTTGAATTCGACGACATCGACATCGACTTCGATGACCTCGACTTTGACAACCTTAACTTCGACGATCTCTGAGCTTCTGATATGCCGTTTGAAGCGGAATGTCGAGCTGGTGCAGCAGACAACATACGCCATAGAACCCGCCAAGTCTAGCCTGCTGCAGGCAAGTGGTGACACCAGGTATCGCTCCTGTCATTTTCGGCGCTTCATCCGAGGAGGCGCTGATCTAATGCTGCTTCCAGCTGGTGCTGATGACGTCGAACAGCTTGTCGGGCATCTCGAAGTAAGCGACACCGGTGTTCGAACCGAAGAATGGGCGTATATGAGGTGCAAATTAAAAATACTCGCGTATCCAAAAACACTGAACTCGAAAGTCAGCATAGGATGTGCCTTGGCATGTAGAAGCATCCAGAGGAAATGAAAAAGCACAGACCAATCTGAGAATGTTGGCGATGATATGATAGTTGGCAGCACATTGCACGCGGACAAACACGGCAACTTGGCTTGATTCATGCTGGCAATATTGGATACATTGTCCACCTCCTTGGCAGCTTGAATCTTTAGGGCAGTCTGCTTCATGCTGATGCGGATGCCGACGTGCTTTATTGCCAGCCTATATTCCAGATGCGTCTTGATGGTGACCGCGTCGTCACCTGACGACTCTCCACGACTGAAAATGCGCATCACATTAGTAAACGTGAGCATCTCTATATCCTCGGGATCCCATAGCATTTTCTAATGACGAAGTCAATGACCCCTTTGTCAATGCGGTAGGTGATGTGGTATCTTTCCTGATCCATATGCGATACGATGGTATTGACAAAAAAGATAGCAACGTCGAAGAAGGCCGACTTGTCAGAGTCGGACTTGTGTTAATATTTCACCTATTTGGTCGGATGATGCAGAATGAGGAGCAACCTGTAGTTCATCGGGCGATACTGCGGGTCAAACGTCTTCTTAGGAAAGGTCTTCTACCGTTTAGCCCCTACATTTTTCTCGACACCGTACGCGACGTAGAATCCGCAGGCGATGAGGTTGATCTTGTCGGTTTAAGTGTCCTTGCCATCAACTTTAACACCATGTTCCAGCTTTTGTTTATCGTTAAACGACGTACCGCGCGCGGCGGAAGCATTCCCACGCTTCGCAGGTGGAGCCATAGTCTGTCCAAGCAACTCTAACGATTGGAAATTAAGCTCAAGCACAAAACCGCCACCATAAAATTCGATACGGCATTGGTGGACATTAGGCATTTTACTATATTTTTTAGGAAATTGCTAAATTCACACCCCTTTTCCTTAGATTCACACCCTTCCTTCAAGATCTTATATATAAAATCCCTATTCATATTAAGATTTGTTTTCTGACAAAGTTATTACTCAATAATCTAGGCCATTGATTGGCAAGTAATACGTAAGAAATACATAAGATACTACTCACACCTGTGGTCTAGATCCTCCAGCGTTTACTGATAGGGCACCACGCAATAACATACTTCCTCCTCCCGAGGTTGAGTATGCCAGTCGGGAGCAACTTATGGATACTGTGCAGACGTTCGCACGTGGCCAAGGTTATGCTGTTACGATTAAAAGTTCGATTGCAGGAAAGCATGTCTATCTTAAATGTGATCGAGGTGCCGTAAACGTACCAACGGTTGGAAAAGAGCGCCAACGTCAGACCAGCTCACGCCGAATTGATTGCCCGTTCCTTTTAAGTGGAAATTTCTCAAAAATAGTCGTAATTGGAAGTTAAACGTGATGAATGGATGCCACAATCACGAGCCGTCACTCCATCCGTCTGTTCATTTGACTCATAGGAAGCTAAACAGCGAGCAGGCCGATACTATCAGAAATATAACATTGGCTGGTGTTAAACCGTTAGGGATTCTGTTCGCCAAGTCTTCAAAACACATTATAGCTCCTGATGGAGAAGACATTGGTGAACAGTATGTTTACCAAGAAATTCGTGACCCCATTAGTTTCCGTCAGATCACCTCTAATCCAATTAGGCGTTCAAGAAATGCACGAGCTAGCTAATTTGAAACTACGGATAGTAGCGAAAATGTATTAAACCGAGTTAGGGTATTGGACGCACTGGGTGCAAGTTTGTCTTGTGCTCTTCATGACTTCCAAGCGTTATACTACACTCAGCACACGATCGCTTCTTGCCAGTTCTCGTTCTTCTCTTGTCGCATCCTGCTCGAAGCAGTCTTGGTCTTTGTCGTGGAGTACGCACGATTACGCTGCGTGGGCATGTGGCTATACATGACGAGCAGGCCTGGGATGTACACCACTAGCACGAGGATGACCACACCAACACCAACAACACAGCACCAACAACACAACACCACCACCACCAACAACAACAACAACAACACAACACCACCACCACCGTGGGCTTTGAACTTTTTGTCTATGTCGGTGCCAGCAGCTACAGCAGCGCGCAAGATGTCGCCCGTAGCCAAGTGGCAGAGAAAGCACTCGTCTTTGTCCAACGGCGATTGCGTACCTTCTATACATAAGATTTCGAAGGAAGGGTGTGAATTTAAGGAAAAGGGGTGTGAATTTAGCAATTCCCTATTTTTATTAGGCGAATTAGGCTTTTATTAATTATTTGCCTAATCTAAAGAGGCCTGCCCATCAGTAATCAATTAGTCACTATAGTGACTGATGCTATATAGGCGATGATGTAAGCCTGTTACATGTAATTGACGTCAAACTAGTTTGATTCGATTATTATCCTTTTGATGATATCCACTATCATGTGCCTTCCTGATTAAATATTGAAGAAATATTATTTATTAAGATAATATACAGTACCGCTCCACCTATTGGCTGACAAAGGCGTATGTATCAACCAACATGACCACCAATCGCTGCTGGACGCACGTAATGAGCGGTGGGAGAATGGCTACATTTGGAGTTTCTGGCTTAACTTATGGTCCAAGTAAGTCAAAAGGGGTCTTATTGGTTATCTTGACCATCAGTGTAACGAGGTGAGCCCGTTACATAAAAGTTGATACCAATGTACCAATTTTGTAATATTAGCTATTTTGATAATATTTAATTGACATTAGTCGAAAAGAGGTAATGTTGGCAGAATATCACCCCCGAAGGTAATATTCGTGATTGATCCACTCCTTGGTTGATGTACACGGTACATCAACTAGAGTAGCCACCAATCGTTGCTGGACGCGCGCAATGGGTTGTAAGCAAGAAATCCACATAGGAGATTGTATTATAATATAGTTAAATGAAGACAAAGATGGTCTATCAAAGATTCATAACTATGTTAAATACAGGGATACTTTGATGTGAGACAGAGCTTTTGGGTTTTGTTTGCTTCGGTTGCGCTTCCTCGCCACGTGTAAGTGACGTTCAGAGTACGCAGCCTTGTGTTCAGTCAACACAAGGTCTTGCCAGTCATCTGGCAAGAGCGTGTCCCGTTACAATCGGTAATACAGCTCTACTTGTTCCTTCTCTTAAACTTGTCCAATAAAGGAATAAAGACTTCCTCTGCACGAATAGTGTTCGTAAGAACTCTAGGCACGTGCATTTAATGTGTCAAAAGTAGATTGTTCTATGTCAGTACAAGCGGACGGCGACCCATTTCATATTATGATCATCTTTCGCGAGCATATGCGAAGCTTTTAGGTAAACATTTATGAAAAACCGAGTTATTGCAAGGAGTGGCTGGTTCTTCACCTACAGTTTTGGCAGGTGTACAATTTCGTTTCCTCGCTGGCTAATGATCACGTTTTCTCAGCCGTTTTTCCTTTCATTCAACATAAAGCCCTTAATGATGTGTGACTCTCAAGTATCAATGGCACACCCGGGAAACCTGATACCAAAAAGTAACGGCCTTTAGGCTGGACTCTCCTGCACAAGCATATTACCTCTCTAAAGCTTTATAAACTGCAACGAAATGATATGTGATACATCCTAGCAAAAACTGTCATCGAGGACGATCCGGACGAGAGTTGGTCTTGCACTTCGTAGAATACTATACTATTGTCCAGCAGGGTGGCACTAGAAAGCCTCGCGGAAACTAACGTCATCCACCAGTAGCTAGCAATAACCCCGGGATGTGAAGGACCAAAGTGAGCAGGAGAGTACCAATTCGTTAGGATAACCAAATGCCAGGACTGTACATTCATAAGATCACTTCTTCTCATTTCCACTTACCATCACGATGCCTAGTACATAAACGTACAATTGTACGGAATGACGCGTATGATAGAGACTAGAATGTAGTATAACCGACACCTTCACTGCACTAGCTTGCTTATCGCATGCAAATTCTTGTCATCGCGCACGCAAGTATTAGTTTCTTTTCACACGATGAACCACGTCGGTTGTATAGTTGATTGGCCTTGTTGAAGTAGTCGATCCACTACAACAACAACAAAAGTACGTGCAGACCTTTTTTGATACTTGAAAACACAGGCATAGGAGATAGGTAATCAATCTTCATATACCGAAAACGGCACTAATTCGGTTTTATATGAAGCAGCTAATGCACTGATTACAAACTCGTGCTAGAGTGCAACAAAGCTGCATGAGGACTTAAGTCCTCGTGTTTTGCCCTCGCTTTGTACGAATAGGAGCGCGATCGGTTCGATCCAGGCGACGACTTCACAGACTTATCGGATGAACCGAACATCTCATGGCGCAAGTCTTTATCGAGACTGCCGCGAGGCGCAGCAATCGTAGATGCCGCAATCTTACAGTCTGGATTTGCGCACGGCTTGGAGTCGGACGGAGAACCCAATTCACCCGAATGGATCACCTATATCTTGGGATCTTGGTCCATGGGACTACCTCCCGCAGCCAAAGCTGCGGGTGAAGGAGCAGCACGTATGTTACCACGTGCTCCTGCAACTACGGGAGTTGCGGGCTGCTTACTGATGTAAGGCAAAGTTGATAAAACGACGACTAAAACGAGGGAGGTCGTTTGTTGCGAAGCAAGGGGTGGGACGAAGCGAATGTGTACAAGATGATGTGATCACTTTTACGCAACGGTTTGTAAAGAAGGACTACACCTCAATATATCACGTGTCATACATACGTCGCTCGGTGGAGGTCAGTGCGATTGCACAGCATCAGATACACAGACCTGAGAGTGCAAATTTAAAGTGGAACAAAAGAGCGCAGTGACAACGACAGTAGGGGGTTATTAGCTTGTATTAGACAGCTCCTCAGATCTTAAGCAGCTCAAATGAGTCCATCATTAACCGTCCACATACATGGAGGTGACAAACCCGATGCTATAACGCCCCATAATCGATGATAAAGGCCCGCAACGAAACACGCTTGCTTGCTGTCGAGCGGGTATCGATCCAGAGATCGGTGTGTTTCAATTCAGTTGTGTGTGTCGTTGCCATAAAGTATAGTTATCGGCTATGACGGTGTCATTGCTGTGCGTATGTGTTAGTTTTGACATTCGTTTT
Organism: Hyaloperonospora brassicae; assembly: GCA_947650285.1. Classification (NCBI taxonomy): domain Eukaryota; phylum Oomycota; class Peronosporomycetes; order Peronosporales; family Peronosporaceae; genus Hyaloperonospora; species Hyaloperonospora brassicae. The sequence continues at coordinate 17,209 of CANTFL010000977.1, read as the reverse complement.
GTTCCATGCTCCAATTTACTCGATTTAGTTTACACCATGTCAAATACAGACACGTATGGGATTGCTGCTTACTGCTGCAAAAAAGTCTAAATAGGTGAAGATCATAAGGAACCTAGATTTGTGAGATTATCACCATGTATTCCGACAGTTCTCACTAGTACAAAATTCGATACAACCATGTGCACTGCCGCTGCATCGATATGTCACCGTTTGAGTGCGACAACATTGGCTACAAATACGCCATTCGACCTATCTGTGGCCCTCAGAAGGGGACAATCAATCTCAGTGACATACACTCGCCTCTTGTGAGACGTCTGAGAGATCTTTGTTTGCTAGTGACTACTCTTGGCTGTACACCGGCCAACGAAAGTCGGATCAGTTGGTATCTCGTTGAGTATGGCTTACGCAACTCTTGCAGCAGTGTGCATACATTGTTCCGCAGAGTAGTTCGTCTTTACGGATGCGTGCCTGCGCTGTGCAATGCCAATACTTTGTCGGTCCTGACCGTCTGCAATTTGCTTTTCATCGTTTGGATATCTCAGTTTTGGGTTTTGACTGGTTTCTCACCTCGCTAGTCAAATGCTGGCTACCCGCGTCTCATGATCGAAGCTTGGTGACCCCGTGGTTGGAGCTGATGGAAATGGAATGACATCAAATGGCCGTCGATTTTCCGCAATGCACGACTCCGTTCTGCTTTAGCGTGAACAAGCTTGTGGGGAATCCTTACGTAAGTTTGTTTTGATGAAAACAACAGCAAAGTCGAATATAAATATTTTCACTTTGATTTTGGGCAGTATAAAGTCTACCCACTACAAAGTGCAGCCTTCTCATACAATGATGCTGTGCAACCTTTTAGCGACGCCAACTGAATACGTAATTCGTTGCACTAGAAACAGCATCGCACAATCCTTTTTTGCGTTGCCGCGCATCAAATTGAACAGCTGGTGGCTCACATGTTCTATGATCGAAGCGACGATCGCTCACGTATCAAATTGAAAAACGATATCACAACGAGACCGCCGATTGGCTCTCGTAATCACACTTTTCGATCGACCGACTCCAAAGTCAGTATTTGACTTTGTCGCTCCAATGCGTGTGGATGTGACCTCGTGCTTTCGGGAGCTCGCGCCGATACCTCCCGGTACCGTTGCGAAGCATCAGAGTGCATTTGTCCGGGAAGCCTCAAACTTGGTACGTCTATCCACCCGAAGCTGTGTATGGTTCCTGCAAGTGGTCGACGCCGTGGTATTTGTATCGGTGTTTTGTTTCTCAATGTCTAGCATCGTCTTATGTTTCAAAACAAATCCCTAGTTGAGCAGTTTAGTAGAACTGGAAAAGCTGTTGCGTCAAGTAAAACCAAACTATTTGCTGCCAAAGCGCTTCGTCCGGACCAAAGGGTCCCGGATGAGTGAAGCGGACAAGGATGAGCTGGACGCTGTAAGAACAGTCAAAAATGGACATTCCGTGGCAGGCTAAGAAAGGAATAACTCAATTTAACAATCTGCTGCTGTTGCAGGATCTGGTGGAGCTCATTAAAAGTTGCAGCAGCAGGATTGATGCTTTGAAGTCGGCGACAGAGGCTCAGCGTGAGCTTTTTAGGCGTCCTTATTAGCAACCATGTGTTTTCAAGGTGTATTGAAAGCTAAGACTAACTGTCGTGGCTATGAAGCTGTTGTGATTAGTGTGCAAGAGTTCCAGAAAGAAGTGGTGGCATATCTGCTTGAGGTAGAAGTGGTGGATGTGTTTAGTTGCTGCTGCTCGAGAGTCTGGACTGTAACTTCTTGTGTCGTTCGCGCTTATTCATCGTAGCGCTTGAAATGCACTGCGGATAGCGCCAAGCAGATGCAAAAGAAGCGATATCAACAGCCGTTTCTACTGTCGTCGCGGTGAGTGTGTCGTTGACTCTCTCGTGCAGCATCTTTGATATCTTCTTACAGCTGAGATAGACTGGCTGACACTAGTGAGTGCCTTTGATGCTCAAGGTTGCTGCCAGAAGATGACCGACAAGGTTTAGATGCACTGGAGAAAAGAATCGTGCACATGGGACAGGTGAAAGCTACGAAGAAACAGGCCGCTGCCCTTTCTGACGATAAAACTGAAGCCCTGGCAATCTCATCGTCTCAAAAGCTCGGATCGCCTACAAAGTCGACCTGTGCTAGCTTTGCACCACCAATGAATTCAGCACCGGTGCAACAAACCAAGGTCGACGAGACCCATTGCGATGTCGTGAACACAAGAAAATTGACAGCAATCGTGCAGGTGCGTGCTACACAAGTGTTTAAGCTGCGTTGATTGTCACATCCTTACGCCTCGAGACTTACTGCCGCAGCAAGCACCAATATTCGCCTCACAAAGCGACGAGCTTGAGTTTACCGAAGAGGAAGGCCGCCGTTTTGGCGCTGAAAATGCAATGCTACATCGACATTTTCAAGAAAATCTTGAAGACGCAAAGTGGGTTGGGCTAGTCGTCCTTCAGTGCTGTCTCATTGCAACTAATCGGTCGTCTCGTTTACCGCAGAAAGATGGAGTCCAAAATGGCCGAAATCTCAAACCTCATGGGTCAATTTGCGGATAAAATCATGGAGCAGCAGACCGATATCGAGATGATTCAGCACCACGCCTACGAGACAAAGTCTAACGTCAGCCAGGTGGGATGTAGTCCTGCAAGCATGTTTTGTATGATCACCGTTAGGTCTCACGCTTTTCCTGAATGGTGTCTTTTACAGAGCAACCGCATTCTACAGACGACACAGGGGATCGGAAATGGATATGGATTCATCATTTTCTGCTTTTACGCGGGCTTTTCCATCATCTTGCACATGTTGCACTACTTTAGCAGCTAAATGCACGCACAGACTCGAGTCGGTGAGTTTGTTTGCTCTGTGACTCACCAGTTGGGTTGTGACCCCGATCAAATGGCCATCTATCTGCCTTCAAATCGGCTCATCGGTTTTCTAGCATAGATATCTGTCTTCAGCGTTCCTTTCTACCGTGTACCGCAACAAGGTACCTCGAACCGTCTTCGTGCCAGAAGCTCACAAATGGCAGGCCATCCAGGATTTGTGTGGTGACTCCTGATGCTCGGCGCATACACAGCTTTGTTTTACAATTGATAACAATTGACAGACCGCAGTTAAGTGTGTGTGTGCAGTAGCTTTGACATCACGCTCGATTCAGTCTAGACTGGTCAGTGAGCCACTCGACCTCTTTGACAGCTCGCGAGACAATATCACCGCTAATGCCGGACTAGCGACAACTTTTCTGCCGATCCTGTTGACGTATCGATTGCGGTTCGTATCAGTTCGGACGAAACATTCGATTGCGTTGATGACTACGCGTCTGACTATTGATATGCAATACGTGGCAAACTCCTCCGTATATTTGCAGGGGTTCCATCGTTGCACCGATGTTCCTTGTATTAGCAGGTAGTTGATCCTGACGGGTAAACTGCGATAATCTTCATGAACCGCTGGCAACCAGCCGGGTCAGCTGACAAGTTTAACACTGGTCACGAACGCAAACTGGGTGTGTTTCGAAAGGTGAGTGGCTTGTTAGTAGGTGCAGCAATACTATCAGGTATAAGCATTTGCGCGTAAGAAAACCGTAAATGTTTGTCATTATGGCTACGAATATTTTGGTGAAGATGATCCGCTGCTTTGTAGACTGCTTGTGAACGACGGTGTCGTTATAAGAGAACCACGACAGTCGTTCGACCATCTCGTTACTTAATGAGCCTGGATCTGGAGCATTGAGGTTGACGTTTTAAGCCTTTGCACTTACAGTCACAAAATTTACGTTGCGTTTTCTTTTCCCCAGATACCTCCAAATGTCCATCAGAGGCTCTCATTGTTGCCGTCACGATCTTTGTTTCTCACGAGAGTATCAAGACAATGTTTACAAATGCCAGGAATTGTCGTACCACAGGTGAATAGTCATGAACAGTCACTCGACCATGGGCGTATAATGAAATGAGCGAGAGCCTTACTTAGAAAACGCTTGTTGCGTGAACATAGCTGCGACACTACGATAGTCGCACTGCCATGACGAGATGCATGGCGTTCATGTGATTGTTCGAACCATGACGCGTGACTTTGAGTTCTTGCCGAGGAGATGGACCTGGTGCTTCCATTTACTTTTGTTTCGTAATACCTCTAGCTACCAAACAAAGGCTCAATTCGTACTGCGTCGCCCTTCTTCAAGTACAAACTACACAACAACTGCGAGTCAAATGTGTGTATGATGTATACACAAGCCAGACCGCAAGACCAAGGTAGTGCCTAAACCGTGCTCCGCAATACATTACCCCTTCTCGTGCTCAGCTTATTTCTAACCGTAAACTACCTCCGACGCAGTGGTCACCCCAAGTCGCCTCTCTCCCCCCCACTTCAGTGCCCTCCGCCTCTGCTTTTCCACCAATCCCGTTCTCCATCATGACGTCCGCCGCCGCTGCTCAACCGCTGCGCGAGAAGCACCGACTGGACGCGTCGCTCGCGGCCCTCTTCCTCTTCTCCGTGTGCCTCAAGCTGCTCCTCCTCCCGTCGTACACGAGCACCGACTTTGAGGTCCATCGCAACTGGCTGAGCCTCACGTACCGCCTGCCTCGTCGCCTGTGGTACGTCGACCACACGAGCCCATGGACCTTGGACTACCCGCCGCTGTTTGCCTACTTTGAGTACCTCTTGGCGCTCGTCGCGGCGCAAGTTCTGGACGAGAAAGAGCAGCTGCTTGAGCTTCGCGCAGAGCCCATTCTGTCGCCGTCGCTCGTGCTGTTCCAGCGCCTGAGCGTCATTCTGTCGGACGTTGTGCTCTTCTATGCTCTCTACGCCTATTGCGCGTCGTGGCCGACCGTGACAACGACCGAGTGGGCGTTCTCGACGGCCAAACGAGGAGCCATTATGCTGGTGACCGTACTGGATGCGGCGCTGCTGTACGTGGACCACATTCACTTCCAGTACAATGGCATGCTCTTGGGCCTGTTGATCCTCTCGGCGACCAAGTTTCGCCTGCAACAGGATTGCCGAGGCGCGCTGTATTACACAGTGCTGCTCCTGTTCAAGCACATTTACCTCTACGCCGCGCCGTTGTACTTTGTCTACTTGTTGGGACACTATTGCTACGTGAAGAAAGCGGCCGTGAAAGCGGCCGACAGCCATAAGAAGGACAACGAGGACGACGAGGACGACGACACACAGCTGGAAACGATGCTGAGGAAACGCTCGATCTCGAGCACCGACGTGCACGGGACTATTCAGGACCTTCACGATGGGAACGTGACGTTTTCGTTCGTCAGGTTTTTGCACCTGGGAGCGATCGTGCTTGCAGTATTCGCGTGTGCTTTCGGTAGTTTATTGTGGGACCATGAAAACCCGATGATCGGCATGCAGCAGATTGGGTCGCGATTGTTTCCTGTTCAGAGAGGACTGTGCCACGCCTACTGGGCACCCAACGTGTGGGCGCTGTACGCTTTTCTGGACAAGGTACTTTTGGTTCTCGGTTTTCCAGCTGCGACAAAAGGGGTTGCGCTCATGAGCGGCGGGCTTGTCCAGGAGGCGAGCTTTGCCGTGCTGCCGGCCGTGTCGCCGCTCGTGTGCGCAATGCTGACTTTTGCTCTGATGACGCCGGTACTACGGAGCGTGTGGAAGTACCCGGACTCCTCGCTGTTCACAAGTGCGCTTGCCTACTGCATGCTATGCTCGTTCCTGCTCGGGTACCATGTACACGAGAAAGCAATTTTGCAAGTGACGCTTCCGCTGGCGCTGATGGCTGCCGACAGTGTTGCCAGTATGCGATTGTACAGATTTGCAGCCGGAGTCGCGACGATTTCGCTCTTTCCATTGTTGTTCACGCCAGCCGAGCAGGGATCAAAGGTGCTCCTGGGCGCTTGCCATGCTTTGCTTGCTGAGGTCGTGCTCGTTCCGCTGCTCAAGCAGTCGCTGAAGGGTCGGCACATCAAGGTCACTGCCGTCGGCATGTCGATCTTTGAGCGAGTCTTCCTCGGTGGCCTGGCCGGTCTAGCTTTCCTGGCGGCAGTGTTTCCGTACATCCCGCGAATTGGTGCACGATATCCGTTTCTCCCGCTCATGCTGATCTCAGTTGGCTGCGCCGTTGGGAACATTTACGTGTGGGGCTTCGCCGTGACTCAGCACTTTCGAAAACTTGACGCTGTGAAGTACTATCTTGACACGCAAAAACCAACATGATGGTGGCTAGTCGTTGCCATGTTGTGCTACCAGTGCAATGGCATTGACCAAGAGTTGCAGCACTACAATGGAAATAGATTGGTGCGACTCGCTTTATTCTTTTGCACCTGAGCAGGCAATGCACACATCAAACGCGCCGGTAATGAACGGTGCAATCTCTACGACAGCTTTCCGATCTGCTGCTTTTTCTTGATGGAGTTCATGGCATGAAAGATGCCCGAGTCGACCAGACCGAGGATAGTAAACACGCCCCCGATCACTGCGCACAGTTGTGTGATGAAGTGATAGAACGGAACGTTGTCGGCGGTGACTTGAATGACCAACGGCGATATATCAAACCTAAAGAGTGCGCACGGCAGCTTATCGACGGATTGCGTCGACGTCGCCGAAAACTCGTACGAACGCTGCTGCAGGTGCGTTGTTCTCGAGTTATCCCGGCTGTCAAAACCAACGACCTACAAGTGTCACACGTAAAACGACGCAGAGGCACATGTGAGTCGCCATCTCCCGCCAGTACCCAACGTGCACTCACATTCAAGAAATGCTCCACCGTGACGTTCACGCGTTCGACGGTGAACGTCTTCTTGTCAAGCGGATAGCGGTTCGATGGTGCTGCCAGCACGTTGTTGCCTCCGACAAACAGGTTCTCTGTCCGCCGCACTTGACCAAACGAGAAGTGGTTGATGACGTGGGAGATGTCGATGGTCCGTGCATCGAACGACACGTCGTCAGAGCGCACCGTGAACGCCAGCACGCCAGGGACGCGATTGACACTGATGCTTCCCGAGATCTCACATCCCTCGACAGTGCCAGTCTGCACGGCGTCCGACGGACGACGCTTTTTGAAGTCCATCGCTCCCAAGTTGTCCTCGGTCACACGCACAGGCAGAGGAAGGCCAAGATGGTCGCTGTTCACGTTCACTTCTTCAGCAAAATCAGCATCTGGCTCCAGGCGACGGAAAAACAAGTCCAAGAACTGCAGCAGGTGCTCAGTCCGACGTGGTCCGTTGTAGACGTAGCGCGTGGACGTACTTCCGTACATGTAGATGAGCATTGACGGAAACGCACGGATGTGCGCGCGACGACAGAGCCACGCGGCGTCCGGGTCAGTGCAATCCACCGACGCCATGCGCACCATTTCGCTGTACTCGGGATGGTCAGGCAACTGCGCCGCCGCTCGCTCCCACTCCGGGTGAAGTTGGTGGCAAAAGACGCACCAGGGGGCGTAATAATTGACAAGCACGAGCTCGTACTTGGCCATAAAGTCGTCAAACGTCTTGCTCGTGAGTGGCGTCGAGTAGTGCACATTGACGCCCTGTGTCTCCCGATGGACCCCTCCCCAGACAGGAATCCCCTTCTTGTGGTTGTCAATCACCACCTCATCCATCCGGTGCACCTCATTCGTCTTTGCGTCCGTTGCAAGACGGAAGTGGCGAATGTGGCGCGTCAGGTTCGTAAAGCGTTGGCCCATATAGTCCTCCAGGTCCACGCTGGCGACGGCGCACGGGACATCCAGTAAGCTCACGTTGAAGTTCACGCGGAGGCGGTCCTCCTGGTGCTCGTCCAGCACGACTGTGGTCTTCGTACTCTGCTCATTATAAGCCCTCCAATGGGTGAGCAGTAAAAAAACCATCAGAGCGAAGGACAGCAGCGAGAAGAAGCTGCCGGTGGACGTCGGGACTTTTAAGTCTTCCGGAATGCGTCTGTAAGGCACAGCACAGCATAGCACACAGCACACAGCACACAGCACACAGCACACAGCACACAGCACACAGCACAGCAGCACAGACAGACAGACAGACAGACAGACAGACAGACAGACGCAGAGAGTAAGTGGAGGAGGATGAACGTGTATGGGAAACAAACAGCGCATTGGGGCCCGTCCACAGGGCAGTAGCAGCAAAGGGTACGCACCGGAAGAAGTCGAGTTTCGCCATCTTTTTCGTGTGGGCTCTACGTGGCAAAAGCGCCTGTGTGAAGAGCGGCGATGGTGTGGTGCTCGAGTTAGAAATACCGCGTCCGCTGTCAACTGTAAAAGAAAGCGCGTTGTTGACAAACCGAAACAAAACAAAATACCCTTTGTGTAACTTGCATTTCTCACAAAAAACACTTGCTTCGCTCGACCTTTTCGTCGTCGTCTTCTTTTTTTTTCTTCTTCTTCTTTCCTTCTTCTTCGCTTCTTCTTCTTCTTCTTCGCTGCTTCGTCCCTTGACAAAAGCTGCTCCATGTTAACCATAAACAGTGGTACCACGTTGCATGGACACGTCCTGTTCCTGATGAAAGCAGCTCAACAAGCAGCTCGTGTTCACGTTTCGGCAAAAGCGCTCAACTCGGACTCCCTCTCAGTCGCGCACGGCTGCTCAATCAACTGGGGGTTCTTACAGACTGCCACGTCAAACAGACACTTGTTCGGGTGCTCAGTGTGATCCGAGTCGCACACGGGAATGTACTCGCGCGTGCAGAGTGTCGGGCAACGCTCGTCGGGGTCATGCGCGGCTGATCCGATTCTTGCCCCCGTTTCGGGCAGCTGGAGCAGTGTAGCGACTACAGCGACAACTGCCGCTCTGTTCATTCTTGCGGCCTCTTGGTATGTTTCTTGGGCGTGTTCGTTCGTGTGTGTTCGCTGGGAGAAAAGTAAAAGAGTGCGAGACCACAGAGTCGCTGACTGGAGCATTTATTTGAACAGGACATATGGTCCAGTGCATAATAAGATCGCGTCGCGTTCAACGATGAGCAAAGCCTTCTCTGGATAACGGTAAGTCATGGAAAACAGTCTGACGTTAGAGAGAGAGAGAGATACTCATCGGACGGCGTACATTTTTGTCCTCGCCACAGAACTTACGCTGCTGCTAACCCGAAGCCAGTGGCAGAAACACTGTGTTGTATCGGCTTGTCATAAAGCAGCAGAACAACTTATGTCTGTCAAGTGTTACTGCATCGTCGGTATCTCTTTGAGATTTCGAGCGTCGTGTTTGATGCAGTTGCAGTGGCCATTTATTTGTAGCAGACCGTGTCGATTGGCCAAAGAGAAGGTGTCTATACCGCGGAATTCGCATCGAAAAAATACACGCAGCTGGTTTCAGCTTTCGACCACGTGTTGTGTACAAGATGGCAATATGGTGAATGGTATCGTCAGTTGGCCAGCTATCGTTTGACTTGAGGGAGTACCCTCGTTTTCAGATAATGCCAATGTGTAAACGCACTTGCGCGATCAAACTGCTGCACCCGACGTCTTGCGCTTGTATCGCAAGACGGACGGCGTAGAAAGTCATGGACAGTGCACTGAAAGTTTTGTCACGGACGCCACAGTCTCAATTGCATACTTCTATCGACTTGTCTATCCATATTGTAATTCGACAAGTCACGAAGAATCGAAGTAGATCGATGGTATGTGAATCCTCTTTAGAAGTTACAAATACCGACATACTCCTTTTCGTGAGCTCACGGCACGTAGCGAATTCATCAGGTGAGACTGCGTACGTATAGCTTCCAGAGACGCGTCCGTTGTCCTCTTGTATATTTTGTCAGGTCTCACAGTCTGATCTTGCTGTGAGAAGAACAAACCATTGCGTCAAGAGCCTTGTGACAGCTCAAGAGCATTGTAATAGCCCCGCAGCACGGAGTACATGGCTGGTGTCAAAAATCTGCACGCTATTCGCTTACGCTGTCGCTGCCTTCTTGCTGCTGACACCGGGACATGACGTGCTGGAAACCCATTCTATCGCGACGAGATCAATCAGAACGTGCAGACTTCCGCGGTCCTTTTCGTCGTTTTGCTGCGTACAGGCGCCAAGGAACGTGCGTCACGAAGCAGCCAATTTGGGGTAAACGTATCGGCTACAGCATCGTCGGAGCATCTGGCATACTTGTGTTCGTCCTAGCAGCACATGTGAAGGACAGCGAGTAACAACTTTGCTGTCACGTCTTCAATACGTGCACTGAAGATCATTTCACTACCGCATCGAGGCGTCCCCGCTGACCCGAGCCGACCGCATTGTCGCATACTTGATCACCGTTTCGTGACCTCATTTACACCGGTGTGTCGGTAGCCAACAACACGCCATCCAGCACATCGATGCACACTCGAGTGCACGGGTGTTATATGCCATTCCAGCGGCATTACGTCCGAGCGAACCAACTTGTCCGATTACGGACCGTCAACGAGGCAATCGGCAGTGCGATGGAAGTACGCACGAAAGACCGAGGAACTCGGCGCATGTACGACAGGCTAAATTGTCCGTACCTGCTGTCGAGAGGACAACAAAGTGCACTTGCACACTTGACTTCTTTTCTTCTCGTATCGAGAAGTAGGTCCACTGGTCACCAAGAAAACGAATCCACGCGAGACCTTTGCGTCCGGTCGCATATGGCACATTTACCACGATACGGCTTGTTGGAAGGAAGCCAAGTGTCGAAAATAAAATCACAATCATCCAACGAAGAGGGCCATTGCATTGTCCGAGCTGAAACGCGTGAAAAACTGCACTGCACATACTTTTCTTCTTCAGCGCTTCTGGTGATTGACGACACGCATGACGACCAATGTCGCCAACCGCATCACTAGCAAGATGCCAATAACAACGAAAATTGCGTCCGTGGCGTCTTCGCGACGGGCTCCAAACACTTGATCAATGTACGAGGTGAGCGCGATGTTGGCCACGGCAGGAGGCGCATCAGTAAGCGGTTGGCAGCCCAGTGGCCACCTCGAGACGTCAATTGTGGTGTTCGTGGCAGAAGCCTCTGCGATCTGCTGCAATTGCTCATTCGGACAATCGCCAAGTACCAACGCTGTGAGCACCTGAAACGTGTAGCGGTGCGGTACAAGATGGGACAGCCATTCGTATCGATCGGGGATACTTGACAAGGGAGGGTTGTAGCCCATGAACATGAGGAAAATGGAGTCAAAGAGCGCGCCCCAGACAGCGGCGAGTTCAATGCTTGGAGTGGCGAATGTAAAAAACTGACCAAAGTACGTCTGGAACAAGATGTGTATCGTCAGCACCAACCAATACACCACAACTTGGGCGAAGCCACCATAGGAAGCGAAACCTGCCATCGGGTAAAACACGCCCACGAAGATCATCGAAACAACGGCAGCATAGGGAATCTCCACGATCGACGAAGCTGCAAAGTACCACAGCGCACTGTACGTCTCGGAAGCTCGCTCACGATAAAATGGTCCGCGCTCTTCGAATGCCAGGGGTAGCACCTGGACGTAAGATCCGACGCCCAAGAAACACGTCGAGAAGAAAATTAGTCCCACCGCACCGTTGGCACCCTGATACGTGGTAAAGTCGTTTGTGCCAGAGTATACCAGTCCAAAGATCAAGCCGAGCGTCAGCGCGGTCACCATTCGAGTAAATGTGTAAAGCGGTGTGCGCCAATAGAGTCGTGAGAACCGGCGCAGGAGCATCGTGAATTGCAATCGATCGCTAGCTGCTCGACGTTGAGTAAAAGTCACAGGCGACAAACGGTCCGATGGCATAAACACCCCAGGGGCAGCACGCTTAACGTCCAGACGTTGTTTGATGCGGCTAGACTTGTACGCCGCTACAAAGTCCACGCTCTCATCACGATACTGCCGCGAGCGCTCCGAGTTGATGGAAGAATCGAGCGACCCGTCCAGCTGTTGCAAACGAGACTTGTTCGTTGCAGGTGGACCGGGGCGTCTAAACTTCCGTGCCAGCGACGATATCGGCTTCATTCTCTCAACACTAGCACCAATCACGTCTAGCATCCAGGTGGCCGGATTGTCGCCTGGCTCAAAGGCCGGCACACGACACTGCGCACCCAAGTCTTGAAAGTAGTTTACAATTGTTTCACCATTGTGACCCAATTCACCAAAGTACACAGTCTCGCCACCGCGCTGGAGAAGCAAGAGACTGTCGAAAAGCAAGAAGATTTCAGTAGACGGCTGATGAATAGTACAAATGACCGTGCGACCCGAATCCGCCACTTTGCGAACACCATCCATGAGCGACTTTGCAGCTCGAGCATCCAAACCACTCGTAGGTTCATCAAGAAATAGGACACTAGGCTGAGCAGCAAGTTCGATACCTAGAGTCAGCCTCTTGATTTGCTCGCTTGAGCTGCCACGTATCAATCGACCAGCTACGTCATTCAGCCCCAACAAGTCTAGACACTCGTCGACAATCTCTTCGACCCTGGCAGGTGCAACTTGGTCGCTTTGACGGAGATACGCCGAAAACTGTAACGCCTCGCGGAATGTCGCGGCATCAGAATGCACATCCGTTTGCTCACAGTATCCCGTGCACCGGCGAATCGCAAGTTCTGTAGCATCAACTCCATTCAGCAGCACTCGACCTCGCAAAGTCGCTGCACCATTCTTGCTGCCTGTCTTCCCTCTCTTTCGACCAGCTAGCACATCCAAGAGCGTAGTTTTTCCAGCTCCAGTAGAGCCCATTAGCGCTGTCATTGTACCAGGCAATGCATACCCCGTAACGCCCTTGAGTAGCTCTCGCGTCACGGTTCCCTTTCCCTCGTTCGTGTTTGCACGAGCATCCCCAACACGTGAGTCACCCAGAGCTCTATCTGTCTGTCCAGCCAAATCAACAGCAGCACCTACGGGAACAGAAATGCTGTACCGTAGATCTTGGAATGCAAGCGTGACAGGTACCATGTCTCGTCGAGATGTGAAGCGTACCACGTCTTCAGGGTTCGTTTTGAGCCCCTGCGAGACGACAGACGAGCCGCCCAAGTAGTCACCTCCACCCAGAACGACGAGACCGTCGCCATCGTCACGGAGCGGAAACCCAGTCAAATCGCTCTCTTGCATGTCGTCTTCGTCTCTCCGGGGTGTCGATAACATTGCGTACGACTCATTCGGTTGTCTCGGCGTCATCGCCGTATCGACAACAAAAGAGGATGATGGATTGCACGATGGCGGTAATGCTGGAATGGCCTCATGGCGACAATATTCCAACATTACGTATGACATGATCATGATCACGACGTACACCATTGTGAGAAACAGTACTCCCAGCAGTACCCACTTGGGATCGCCAGGCACATCGTACAACCCAAGAGCGTAGTCACCTAACGTCTGACCTTCATACATCTTGCAATAGTCAATGCCGCCGTATCTGCAGACATCCAGCTCACTGCTACGATATTGGCTCACCATAATTCCACGGATCGCCCAGGCAAGAGGGTTGCACCAATAGATCCATCGCAAGGCCCAGGGAAGTTGCTCACGAGAAACTGCAAAGCCGGCAAAGAGAATGCACAAAAGCAGTGCCAATGTCGAAGCTGACTGGGCTTCGTGGAGTGTCGAACACGCCGCAGCCAGAAAGAAGTACTCGCTGATGAATACCAAGACCGTCAAGAGCATGTACGTAACAAACACCATGAAATGCTCGAAGGATGCAGTAAATCCACCCATCCAATAGACCAGGGAGCTAAAGACCACTGCTTCAATCATAGCAAGTGGTAGATGGCTGATGCATGAGGCGAGAACGTGGCTGGACGTGCGGTAAAAGTTAGCACCGCGATGTTTATAAAACACACCACGTGCATCAAACAATGGTGCCAGTGTCGCGGATTGACCAAGTCCCAGAAATAACGCGCACGAAAAGACCACTCCCACCGTAACTTGTGGGTCGGCGAGGTCCATGCTATAGTAAACTGACCCCACCATCAGGCCGACAAGTAAGTCCAGCAGCAGCCGACCCGTAAACAACTCCTTGTTGCGCATAATCAGACGCATCTGTCGCCTTACCACGATCGACGTGCTGCACCAGTAGCTTTGGCGGGTTGCTGGAACGCGCAGCAGTGCTTCTTGGTCAAAGTATAGCTCTCTCTCACCGTTCTTGCTGTACGCTTGAGTGCACGTCTTTGTGTCTTTGTCGAGATAGTCCAATTCCTCCACCATCGCTTCGTACGTAGGTGACATTATCCATAGATCGGCAAACTCGCTAGCACTGCGGGGATGACGGCGCCTTCCGGACATTGGCATACGCGAAGTTTCGTACTGAATCTGCTCTGGAGACGCCAAATCGCACAAGAAATCCGCAAGGTCGCGCTCAGGAGGACACACAAAGCCCAGACCCTCAAAGTAGGCCTGAACGTGAGCGCGAGATCCGTGGTACAGCACTTCACCTTCGGCCAGCAGCAACACGTTGTCAAAGAGCGCCAGAACTTCAGGCGCAGGCTGCTGCAGCGATATCACCACTGTCTGTCGTTGCTGCCTGGCCAAGCGACGCTGCACGTTTACGACATCAAAAGCGGCAGAGCTATCAAGTCCCGTTGTAATCTCGTCCATCAGGGACACGGCGTGCGGACCAAAAGCCATCTCACCCGTACTCACGCGCTTTTTTCACCGCCAGAGATGCCTCGAATGCGATCGTCGCCCATGATAGTGCCTTGACAGCGTGTCAAGCCGAGTTCTCGTGTCACAGCCACTGGGTCTCTCTCCCCACCGAGATACGTGGTCGGAAGCGCGACCGGATACTCCAGCGATGGCGTCTTGTACACGGTACCCACCGGCCTCGCATCTGCGTGAATCGCACAGCAATCAAATGCAAACTCCAGTGTTTCTTTGACTGTCATGACGGGCAGATGCGTGTCCTGCTGTGGGACATACGCCACGCATTGTGGCAGCTGTGACCTCAGCTGGTCCTGCGATAACCCATTGTACGACACTTCGCCATCCAGCGTCACGCTCTTCCCATTCACGTTGAAACGGCCACTTAATAGCTTCAGTAACACCGACTTGCCCGATCCAGAGCGCCCGAGCACCAGCGTCATCGAACCCGGTGTGAAAGCACCGGTCACGTTTTTGAGAAGTTGGCGACGAACAAACGTCCTGCTTGCAGTGAGCCCTCCCATAAGGCCTCGAACGTGGTTCGGTATGGTCGGAAGATGCTTGGCAGCGAGTGCTTCGCGACTCATTTGACCTGAGGTAGCTTCCGCTGCTGCTGCTGCAGGTGGCACGGGGATATCTACAGAGAGCAAAACATGTCGGAAAGTCACGAAAAGCTCAGGAACAGCTCCAACTGGACGTCGAGGCACAAACGGCGTGTCCCGAGGAGCTCCTGGAGCTTCTAGACCTCTGGCCGACGTATCGTGGCGTCTGGAATGGCAACTCTCGTGGTGGCTCTGTAAAAAGTGTTTCTGGAAGGAGCTCGTGAGCGACGACTGGAGCACGGGCATGGGCTCGCTCGCAATACTCGAGACGGACGAGCTCAAGTTGATCCTCGATTCGGGCATCGTCTTGCAAAAGCTGGTTGGTCGCCACTTGCTATTGTTGCACGAGAGTTGCCGAGGATCCCCTGGCATGGCACTTGGCTCGAGCTTGTCACGTCAGCAATCAAATCGATTCCCTGAAGAAGTGCAACGCCGAATGGTGAATGAAGCAGCGCATAGTGTACCAAGGAATAGCTCAATGACATAGAAAACATAGGCACCAAGTCGCTATACAGCCTGAGGGCTCATCCTTTGTTCCCTTTGCTTACCTCCATTAGTATGTGCACGTACAGGTGCGGTCGAACGAAAAACGAGTGGAGCGCCACGTTCCGCCGTCCAGAAGATCGAACAGCCGCGTCACAATGTCCCTCAAGAGTAGACCACCGGGACACACCGCGCCACTGATGACACGAGCACTCCACAGCTCCAGGCGCTTTTTCCGTGGAAACAGCCGTCTTCGATACAACAGGCCGTTCACAAATGTAGCCACTTTACACCCCCGTCGCTCGCGGCAGCTGTTTCTTCTCCACGTCTCTCCCCTGCTCTCCATCTTCGTCTTCGTCTTCGTGTTCCTCTTCTTCTTCTTCTTCTTCTTCTTCTTCTTCTTCTTCTTCTTGGGCCATTTCCAGTACATAGTGGCGCGTGTAAATGCCCACGACGCCCAATAGCAGCAACGCACTGCCGGCGCCCACGAAGAGCACAATCATTTCGGTCCCGTGTCCCGACGTCGTGGGACTGGCCAAGAGCGTCGCGACGTTCTCGACCGCGTGGCCCGAGTAGACCCATATGGCCGAGAACGGGAGGCCCGTGAGCAACGCCGCGGCAAAGTACACGGGAAACGCCACGTCGAGTACGCTCAGGCCATAGTTTTTGACAGCAATGGGGAAAAAGGCGACGCGCGTGAGAAACACAACGAGGATCTGACGTTTGCGCAATAGGGTTTGGAACCCGCGGAGGGCGGGGTGGCCCTGCGACATGTAGACGTGCACGCGGTGGCGGCAGACGTGGCGGCCAATGACGAACGACAGCACTGAACCCACGAGTTTACCCGTCGTAGCGAGCAGAAGGCCCAGGGAGAAGCCAAAGACGTAGCCAGCGAGCAGCTCAAAGGCCGTGGAGGGAAAGCAGAGCACGACGAACGACGTGAAGCAGCAGACGTAGAGCACCGCGCCCAGTGCCTCGTGCGTCTGGAGCCAGCGCACGAGGCGGTGGAAGGCGTCGCTGCGCATAACGTGGACGAGGAGGAGACTAGTGGCGACGCTGATTGCTGCACACGCGAGCACGAGCAGCACGCGCTTGACGAGAGAGGAGGCGAACGACGAGGGCGACGGCGGCGCGCGCAGTTTGGCCGCAGAGCGGTCCATGGGCGCGTACATGGCGGCAGAGTGATGGTCAACTGACTTGTGCGCGTTGCCGTGAACATAGACAGGGGGTGTAGGGGGAGGGGGAAAGGGGAGGATATTGATCAGTCCGTGAGACATGATTGGAAGCTGAAAGCATCACAGATTCGCAGACGTTGACGTGCCACGTGGAACGTGTGGCGTGTCGCGCGGTTGTAGTCACGTCGGAAAGTCCCACGTGACAAAGGCGGTAACCACATGTCGACAAAACAATCAGACGAGGAGCAATTGACCTCACGATGCTTTTGTTTGTAAATGCGTGGACAGACAGGCCTTGCTGGGGTGAGTAGAAGTAGTAAGTACGTAGGCGAACCCCAGAGGATGTGCCACGTCGACGCAGTCATGACTGGTCAACGGCAATGCTCGTTGCAGTTCGTTGCTGTCTTGCTTTTACGAACGGCATAT